>JAKOGI010001247.1:0-12500 GCA_029747015.1 Carnegiea gigantea | reverse complement strand
CCTCAGGTCGCTGAAATTGGAGTGAGGTGACGTCATTTCGGAACAAGTAGAATCTTAGACTTCCTTCCAGCTGACCTCCGATCCTATTTTGTTTCAAGTAGAAATATGCAGAAATTTACAAAAATATGGAGAAAAATGTGGACACAAGCAAAGTATATGCGATATTGGGAAGATTAGCCTTGCGTTTGGGGAATTTGTAGTTGGGCAAGGTTTGTTCTTGCAAACAATGGATGCTTATATACAGTGCATGAGAGGCTAAGCTTGAGAAAGGGAACATGTGGCGGAAGTTTCCGTGCTGATAACGTACGGAAGCTGTAAAAGAGCGAAGCTAGGTTGGTAACAGCTAGCGCATCAGATGGGGGAAAGGATGTGTATACGAAGCTTCCGCACTTTAGTTTCGTATGGACATATTATCTGAGCGTACGGTACCTCATGGCTCCTATACCAACCTAATATGCCACATTTCTACATAAAAGATCACTCCAACTGGATATCACAAAAACACAATGATAAATGTTTGATATAAGACACTTCTTAAATATCTTATTTGGGCTTAAAAGTTACATAATCATGTGCTAAATTTTAAAAAAAGGTATGACGATTGAATAGTGAAAGTATGTTACGACTTATAAATTATGCAAAATTATCTTTTTATCAATATTTTTCATAGTTCTAGAATTGCATGCATAATATATTTTCGTGGATATGGTTGATTCAGTTAGGGTATATCATTTTGTGTCTGTCAACATAGTTGACAAATACTAGGGATTTACAATCCACAATTAAGTGAACTATTGATGATTTTAAATTATAAAACATGTTAATTTTAATCAAAGCAAGACACTTACGAGGTCTCTTGTTACAAGACACTTACTATCACCCCAAAAACAAAATGGTAAATGTCTTGCTAAAAGTACCTATTGTAGGATTTAAGTTTCATTGTTTTGTCTCTTTGTTTTTCTTTTTTTGTTTGATTGGCTATTAATAACTGTAATTAGGATCATGTTACTAATTATAAAGCATTCTAATGCAAGAAGACATGAGGGGACCGATCATGAGAGCGCAACTATAATTTGCTTCTACTGCTTCTAACTTAAATTAGAGTGATGATATATATCTTGCAGCAAGACACTATTAAATGTATTTCCTCATTATAAATTGACATGTTTTATAATTTATACCAAAACTTCAATGATTACACTTAATTGCAAATTGCTAAAATTGAACATTCATCGCCTACGCCGATGAATGTTAAATAACATCCTAATCGGATCAAACACATCCGCAATGGCATATGATACACGTATTTTAGAAGTGTAGTAAATTATGAATATAAATATGATTTTACACAGTTTATAAGTCATAATATGCTTCTACTATTCAATCATACCTTTTTTTTTCAATTTAAAAAAATTATAATAGTATTTTTAGGTCAAAACAAGACACTTAAAAGAAGTGTCTTGTAACACGACATTTATCATTTTGCTGTAAATTGATGCGAGCCAAATTCCACAATTGATTTTAGCTTATAATTAACTTTTATCATTTTACTGCTTCTTGTCGCTCTTTATTATTCTTCGGTCATTACCACGTCCTGCTAAATCTGAATGTTCCTTACTATTATTTACTACAACATACCACTTATTATAAGTTTTAACTGTTGAAATTAAACAAACCCTAATATTGTAATTCTATAATACTATTTTTATGTATATATTTTATGCGTCAGTTAAATTAATGAATAAAGTTTTTGTCTGATGTGGTGGTTGGGGTTGGAGCTTAATAGAGCACAATGTAAAAACGTTCTCAATTGATTTTTATCATCTCGTTTCCCCCTCCCCATCTATATAGTGTATATAACTGCATACAATGAAAATTATCCAATAGTTACTTAATATTAGTATCACAGGAACCCCATTGCTGATTGCCGGTGTAATGACCGGGAAACCTTATCTGTTGACCCCGGGGGGGGAGGAAGCAAGCTTAATAAAGTATCACACGTGCACATGGTTTCATGATAATGGTACAATATACAATGCAATATTCCAAGTGTTGGTTTGTGGTTTTTTTAAAAAAATCAATGCAAGTGCTTTTTTTACAATTTCGTTAAAAATTAAGATTATATAAGCAGCAGGTACCGTCATTGCTGTATGCAAGATGTAAGAAACGTACAGGACATGGTATCTAAGAGATCGACCGCTTTAGGAAGTGAGCTTCCATGGAGCTTCCTTGCGTTGCAATCAAGCGCGGTGATGAAAACTGATTGCAAATTAGGAATCTTTATTTTGTCAAACATATTCATTGACGAATTTGTATTAGAATGTGACGTATGCCGAGTCTGATGCAAATGCCTTGTTTATTGTGGAACCCGGCCCAAATGGGGGAAACGATAATGACAACACTACTATTACTACTAGAGGTGGGATAAGGGCTGAGAAGGAAAATCTACTCTATTGAACTGTGGGTCGATGGGTCAAAATTTGTTGAATTGCACCCACTCCTATAGTAGATGGGGCAGGGCTGATAGCTCGTAGGATGGGTCGGGTTGCGGGTTGAATGGGTTAACTGATATAATTACATTGTAACATCAATAAAATTAGTTTAATTTGAATCCCTCTCCGCACCGCAAAACAAAACGGTACGGTTCAGCCCATCCCCATAACATGTTCACTGTGGGTCTGGGTTGGTTTGACTTGGGGCGGGACGGGCGGGCTTGGGTTAACAAGGCCCGGCTTCCCGTTCTCATTAATAATAATAATAATAATAATAATAATAATAATAATAATATAATAATAAGAAGAAGAAGAAGAAGCCAATGGCGGTGAAAAAGTGTAACCATTTCAATTAGGCTTAATTCATAAAAGGTTGTACATTTCCGATTTTTAAAAAATGGGATATTGGCGGAAATGTTATCTGATTTCCAATTTCAAATTTCATGTTAACATCGGTCTATTTGTGGGTAATAAACCTATTAAGATAACACCGTTTATATTTGGATCTCACCAAACTCTACTTAAGTGGAACCCGTATTGAGAGTTGGTATTACTGTAATTGTCTAAGTCTTGTTTTGTTTATTAGATTTTTCCAATGTCGAACACAAATAGATCAATATGGGCATACAAAAATAATCCAAATTTTAATTACAGTCGTGTTATAGGATTTAAATCAAATCTAAACTCAATTTACAGTTGTCAGCTCAACTCTTAATGTTACTGCATTTCTCCAATTTATCTAACGAAAATAATCAATATTATACAAGAAAAAAAATCTAAATTTCAACTAAAATTTACATTATTAGATATAAATAGTAGATATACTGAATTTAAAGTTAATCTAAGGGTGCTATTCACAACCTTCCAGGATTTGTTTTGTTGCTATAAATAAGGTCCAAAGGTTGATGTAGGTGGAATTCGAACTCAGATCTCTAGTAACAATTTTTATGATTTATTTAAGTAGATATACATCCTGCAGGTAAATGAAGAGCAAAAATTGAAAATATAAGACTTTACTAAATAGAAAAAGAAATAAAAGCGAAAATTTTGAATCAGACTTTGATTGTGAAATTCGAATTTTGCATGGGGACTTAAAGCAAGGCCTGCTGCTAGTGAACAGAGCACCATTCGCGTTGCTAGCGCCTCCGCCAACTCAGCCATCCCCGATAGGCCACACCTGGCTGGCACCTCGCTAGTGGCACCTAGGCGTAGTCGAATTTTGTCAATTTACTATAGGGTCCTTAGTGAATCAGTTTGCAGTGGTTATTGGCGGCCCTAAACTGTGTGTCATCCGCGAATCATCAATCAGTGACCTTGAGCCCCACCCTGTCTGGCCACTGTTGGAAGTAATGGCAAACTAGCTTCCTTTATTCCTACTTGTCCTACATAGGAGGATTAGAAGCCCCTTGCAGGACTTATTACTCCATCTTTCTTGTGCTTGGTTTTAGTAGTGTTGTGGGGTAAGGATGAGCACCACACGTGCGTGCGCACCCTGCCTGGTCTGGTCTAGTTCGAGCGTGGCGTGGTCATGGCCATGGTTCGTGGGCTGTGGGTCTTATCTACTAGTATTTTGGAGGAAAATTCTTTTAATTTTTTCATCCATTGGTTGCGTAATCATCAACATTCACTTGTAGATTATTCTCCACTTTTTCCTCCAGCAATGGCTAGTAGCCCTGTTCTTCAGTAATATGAGTGGTGGGCCTTTTTTTAGCCACAAAATTACAACAGTTCCTGGCTTTTTCGCACCCCCAACAGCTCCTTTTTGTCATATAAATACCTTGCTCCTTTGCCACAACTCACACCAAGCATCTTATCTCCTCTTCTCTTCTCTACTTCTCTACTCTCTACCATTCTAGTGTTATGGGCAATTGTAATCCTGTGTGTTCCAAGCTTATGGTTGCTAGTGCAAGCATTCAGCAAGGCAGTTATGTAAACCGTAGGGAGCAAATAGTTGTTTCGATTCATATCGAAGTTGAGCCGAAATTGCTTTCAAGGCAGTGATACTCCCACAACATAGCTGTTGTTCTCATTTTTCTACCATTGATTTAGCCCTATTTTTCCAACAATTTGAAAGCGATTTTGTCATATACAAATCAATAGCTCTCTTTATTGACAAAGCTTTCCCAAATCTCTCAAAACTCAAACCTCTGGATGGAACCAACCACAAACGTAGGTCCCAAAAGCTTCTTATTTTCTTTAAACAGTTAGAAGTAGATTATGTGTTGTTCTCTGACCTAACTAAAGGCAACAATGCATCTGAAACTTCTGTGTTTCCCCTGTTTTTATAGTGTTGTGGTGTAAAAGTGAGCACCACACGTGCGTGCGCCGCCCTGCCTGGTCTGGTCTAGTCCGAGCGTGGCGTGGTCATGGCCATGGTTCGTGGGCTGTGGGTCTTATCTACTAGTATTTTGGAGGAAAATTCTTTTAATTTTTTCATCCATTGGTTGCGTAATCATCAACATTCACTTGTAGATTATTCTCCACTTTTTCCTCCAGCAATGGCTAGTAGCCCCGTTCTTCAGTAGTATGAGTGGTGGGCCTTTTTTTAGCCACAAAATTACAATAGTTCCTGGCTTTTTCGCACCCCCAACAGCTCCTTTTTGTCATATAAATACCTTGCTCCTCTGCCACAACTCACACCAAGCATCTTATCTCCTCTTCTCTTCTCTACTTCTCTACTCTCTACCATTCTAGTGTTATGGGCAATTGTAATCCTGTGTGTTCCAAGCTTATGGTTGCTAGTGCAAGCATTCAGCAAGGCAGTTATGTAAACCGTAGGGAGCAAATAGTTGTTCCGATTCATATCGAAGTTGAGCCGAAATTGCTTTCAAGGCAGTGATACTCCCACAACATAGCTGTTGTTCTCATTTTTCTACCATTGATTTAGCCCTATTTTTCCAATAATTTGAAAGCGATTTTGTCATATACAAATCAATAGCTCTCTTTATTGACAAAGCTTTCCCAAATCTCTCAAAACTCAAACCTCTGGATGGAACCAACCACAAACGTAGGTCCCAAAAGCTTCTTATTTTCTTTAAACAGTTAGAAGTAGATTATGTGTTGTTCTCTGACCTAACTAAAGGCAACAATGCATCTGAAACTTCTGTTGTTTCCCCTGTTTTAGTAGTGTTGTGGTGTAAGGGTGAGCACCACACGTGCGTGCGCGCCCTGCCTGGTCTGCTCTAGTCCGAGCGTGGCATGGTCATGGCCATGGTTCGTGGGCTGTGGGTCTTATCTACTAGTATTTTGGAGGAAAATTCTTTTAATTTTTTCATCCATTGGTTGCGTAATCATCAACATTCACTTGTAGATTATTCTCCACTTTTTCCTCCAGCAATGGCTAGTAGCCCTGTTCTTCAGTAATATGAGTGGTGGGCCTTTTTTTAGCCACAAAATTATAACAGTTCCTGGCTTTTTCGCACCCCCAACAGCTCCTTTTTGTCATATAAATACCTTGCTCCTTTGCCACAACTCACACCAAGCATCTTATCTCCTCTTCTCTTCTCTACTTCTCTACTCTCTACCATTCTAGTGTTATGGGCAATTGTAATCCTGTGTGTTCCAAGCTTATGGTTGCTAGTGCAAGCATTCAGCAAGGCAGTTATGTAAACCGTAGGGAGCAAATAGTTGTTTCGATTCATATCGAAGTTGAGCCGAAATTGCTTTCAAGGCAGTGATACTCCCACAACATAGCTGTTGTTCTCATTTTTCTACCATTGATTTAGCCCTATTTTTCCAATAATTTGAAAGCAATTTTGTCATATACAAATCAATAGCTCTCTTTATTGACAAAGCTTTCCCAAATCTCTCAAAACTCAAACCTCTGGATGGAACCAACCACAAACGTAGGTCCCAAAAGCTTCTTATTTTCTTTAAACAATTAGAAGTAGATTATGTGTTGTTCTCTAACCTAACTAAAGGCAACAATGCATCTGAAACTTCTGTTGTTTCCCCTGATGGAACAGTTAAGGACAAAAGCAAGCCGGTTGATGAGGCTATCTTGAAAAATTTGAGAAATACAACTAAACGGTCAGGGGGCATCAATTGAATCATATGACTAACCCCTTATTTGATTTGTTTGTCATATTCAAATTTGACAAAATCATATGGGAAAGACTGGAGGTTAAATATGGAGCTGATGATGTTGGAAAAAAAAAGAAAGAAATATGTGGTTGGTGAATGCTTGCAGTTTCAAAGCACTAATGATGAACCAATCATTGAGCAGGTTCATGTTTATGAGAATCTGCGGGCTGAAGTTCTGAATGAAAAGATGAACATGTGTGAGATTTTGCAGGCTAATCTGCTGATCGAGAAATTTCCACCATTCTGGAGTAAATACCAGAATCAACTGAAATATAAGAAGAAAGATCTCACCCTATAGGAACTTATCAATCACATGAGAACTGAAGAGGCAATCATCTCAAAGATAAGCTGGACTCCTTATCCTTAAATTCTTCTAAAGCTAGCCTAGTTGGATTTGTTTTGTCCACTCACAAAGACAGGTTTAAAGGCAAAGGTAAGAAGAATCAAAAGTCGAACCATCCTAGGAAATAGAACAAGTTCAGCAACAAGATCTAGAAACCAAAAGGGATGTGCTATGTCTACGGTAAGCCAGGGCACAAAGCATACTAGTGTACACTGCGTAAGGGATAGTCTCAATTGAACCAGAAGCCTACTAGACTTTTAGCTCAAGCTAACCTTGCTGAGGATACCAAAATCATCCATGCGGTAGTTGAAGAGACAAACCTGATGGCAAACTGTGCTAAATGGGTCAACGACACTGGAGCTTCATGACACTTCTGCGGTAACAAAGAACTTATATAAGACTTTAAAGACATGATAGATTATGAATGCATCTACATGGAAAACTCTACGAATGGTGGAGTTATGGGTAAAGGAAAGATTCTTCTCAAATTTACTTCTGGCAAATTATTATCCTTAAGCAACATGCTGTATGTGTCTTCCTTTCATAAAAACTTGGTTTCTGGTGTCCTGCTCAAAAAGTCGTACTAAAACATATTGTTGGAGATTGCAAAGTTATTATCTCTCGTAATGGGGTCTTTGTTGGGAAAGGTTACCTGAATAGAAGTTTATTTGTACTTAATCATGCTTTTGAGACCATGAATGAAAATGCTTCTAGTTCTGCTTATGTTAATGAGTCTGTTAATCTGTGGCATGGTAGGCTAGGTCATGTTAATTTTTCTTCCATAAAATAACTCAAGAATATATGCTTAATTCCTGCTATTAATATTGATAATTTCTCTAACTGCCCTGTATGTGTAGAAGCTAAATATGCTAAAAAGCCTTTCAAACTTGTTACTAGCAGAAAAATAGAATTACTAGAACTAGTGTATTTGGACCTAGCAGACTTCTAGAACACAGTCAGCAAAGAAGGAAAAAAAAAAAATACTACATTGCCTTTGCGGATGACTACTCGAGATATACCAGAATATACCTCCTCAGGTCTAAAAATGAGGCTGATGAAATCTTTTTGAAATACAAGGCTGAAGTGAAAAACCAACTGGACTGAGAAATCAAATGCCTTACAACTGATAGTAGTGGAGAATATGAGACTAACTCTTTAACTACCTTCTTTGAGAAGAACGATATCATACATGAGGTTAGTGCAACCTGTAGTCCCTCATAGAATGGAGTAGTCGAATGCAAAAATAGAATCCTTAAAGAAATGATGAATGCCACACTTCTAAGTTCGGGGCTCTCTGATAATATTCGGGGGGGAGCTATTTTATCTACCTAATATATTCTTAATAGAGTACTCTATAAAAAGTTAGACCAGACCCCATATGAACTAGAAAGGTTATGCTCTAACTTGAGTATCTTAAGGGAGTAAGGGTGTTTGGCTAAAGCTCCCCTGCCTGAGTTGACATAAGAAAACATCGATCCTAAAACCTTTGATACTATGTTTAGTGGTTGTGCCTAAAATAGTGCACATAGATTCATGTCATTGAATGATATTCTCTATTCCTAAATCTAGAGATGTAGAGTTCTTTGAGCATGTTTTTCCTTTGAAAAAGAATATCCATATTGTTGTGCATGAAATTGTACCTATACATGATAATGTGAACATGACTGCTTCTGGTTCCATTGTTAGAGACTCAATTGATGAACCTAGAAAGAGTAATAGATGCTCCATAATGGTGACCTAGAGGAAGAGATTTATATGTCTTAACCTTAGGGATGTGTGGAACCTAGCAGGAGAATAAAGTCTGCAAGCGTAGAAAATCCTTCTATAGTCAGGCCCCTAAATAGTGGTATGAAAAGTTTAATAATATGATGATATAACATGGTGTTGTTGTGAACAGTTCTGATTCTTGCGTATATTCAAAATTGATTGGTTCAAATTGTGTGATAATATGTCTTTCTGTCAATGACATGTTGATCTTCGGTACTAATGTACATGTTCTTAATGAGACTAAAAAGTTATTGTCTTCTCATTTTGAAATGAAGGACATGGGGGGTAGATGTGATCGTGGGGATCAAAATTAGAAAGACAAATGATGATTTTTCTTTGTTTTAGTATCATTATAGTGAGAAAATGTTACAAAAATTTAACAGTTTTGATATGGCTCAAGTGAAAACTCCGTATGACCCTAGCATACACCTTAAGAAGAATAAGAGGTCTAGTATTTTTCAAACTGAGTATGCTAAAATCATAAGAAGTATTGTGTTTTTTATGAACTATACTCGACCTGATATTACTTATATTGTTAGTAGGTTAAGTCATTATACTCATAACCCTAGTAAAAAGCATTGGGATACATTGTTTCGATTAATCAAGTACCCAAGAGGTACCATGGATTGGTGTTTGCATTTTAATAAATTTCCTACTGTATTAGAAGGATTTTGTGATGCAAACTGGGCTTCTGATAATGATGAAGTTAGCTCTACTAGTGGTTATATGTTTACCTTATGTGGACAGGCTGTGGAAGTCTGTCAAGCAGACTTGTATAGCTCCCTCCACCATGGAAGCCGAATTCATTGCTTTTGAGTTGGTAGGTCAAGAAGTAGAATGGCTAAAAAATCTACTAGCCGATATGCCACTGTGGGGGAGGCAGTCTACGGCTATTTCCCTTCACTGTGACTCATAGGCAACAATTGAAGTTACATATAACAGTGTGTACAACGAAAAGAAGAGGCACATTCGCATTAGATATAGCGTTGTGAAACAGATGCTAAAACATGGTGTCATCTCCTTGGACTGTTTGAGATCCGAGAGAAATTTAGCGAATCCCCTGACCAAGAGCTTGACTAGGCGAAGAGTTCTCAATACACTGAGGTGGATAGGACTAAAGCCCATGGATTGAGGCAATATGGTGGATACCAACTTCTAGTCAAACGAAGCTATATTGGCCTCAATATGCACTACATGTCCATCCCTATAACGTATAGTAGTACTTTTAAGATGTTGAGCTCTTATGCTCTTACTGGATCCATAGACCATTCAGATGGTGCTACTGAGATGCACTTGATGGATTCACCGATTGATATGTGTGAGGTTGACCAAAGTCTTGCTCTTAATAATTCCATATCCATGATTATGGTAGTCCATATTGAAATGGACTTAATAGAATTACCTATGTAAATGTGAAGGTGTTGCTACCATCTATGAGAGACTCTGAACTGTCTCTCTAGACCACTTATGAGATCCAATGTGTGCGCATGGCCTTAAAAAGCGCAAGTGAGTTATTGCGGAATACACAGTGACCATAGGGGCTTATATGTGTTGTGGGGAGTCTCAACCAAAATCTATCAAGTGCAACATTCGTTCACTCGATAGACGTGGTTATTGCCCTACTTCACTATATATTAATTCAATTGAAAGACAGTGATACTTAAGTATCTAACACCTCCTTTGCCCAGATCGATTCTTCGCTAGTCTGTATGCCATTAGGGGGAATTGTTGGAAGTAATGGCAAAGCTATCTTCCTTTATTCCTACTTTTCGCCCCACATAGGATGGTTAGAAGCCCTTTATATATTTTTATTAGTCCTTTATTGGGCTTGTTGAATTCCTTTGGGCTTGGTTTTAGTAGTGTTATGGGATGACGGTGAACACCACGTGTGCAACCCGCCCGGTCCTGTTTAGTTCGGGCCAGCTGGCTGGCGCAGCACGAACATGGCCGTGGTTTATGGGGTGCATGCTGTGGGCCTTGTCTATAAATTTTTTGAGGGAAAATTCTTTTAATTTTTTCGTCTATTGGCTGTGTAACTGTCAACGTTCACTTGCATATTATTCTCTACTTTTTCTTCCAGCAATGACTAGTGGCCCTATTTTTCAGCAGTATCCTATTTTTTAGTTACAAAATCACAATAGTTCCTAACTTTTTCTCACCCTTAATCACTCATTTTTGCAGTATAAATACCATACTCCCTTGCTGCCGAAACTCACACGAAGCAGCTTCTCTTTTCTTCTCTTCTTAACTTCACTACTCTTCGCTGTTGTAGTGTTATAGGCAATTGTAATCTTGTGTGTTCCAAGCTTCTGGCCGCAAGTGCACGTGCTCAGTAAGCTGGTTGTCTAAACCTTGGGGAGCGAACGACTGTTTTGATTTTTAGCGAGGTCGAGCTGAAATCGCTTTCAAGACAATGGTGCTTTCACAGCACAGCTCCTGTTCTCATTTTTGTACAATTGATTTAGCCCTATTTTGTCTGCAGCCACCTGCTCATGATGGCGGTCTCCGGTATTGACCTGGGTCGCCAATGGTGAGTCCCTCATACTCTTACTCTTTTTCAAGCCCTTGTTATATTAAGCCCCTATAAGTTGTTCCCGATAACCACCTACCATACCCACTCCCCAATTAGCCCCATCGACCCCCTCCCTCCACCTCTAGACTCGCTAGCCGATGGGTCAAGCATGGGTGGACCATCGTCGAATACATCACCACCAGCCATACCCACTTATCTCGGGTGTGTTAGCCTTGACTGTTGGGTATGACCTGTGGTGCTAGTGAATGCAAGTGTGGGATTAGGGAACCTCGTGTTGTAGTTGTCATGACCATTAGATGCTTTGCCCGAGCATCTGTTTGAGTCAAGGCCACAGAGGAGTAGGAAGACATGTCTACTTTATTTGCTATTTTTGTGCTAACTCAACTTTGAGTAGCTTAATTGTTTGCCTTAGCTTATTTAGTCATATTTCATTTACAACTGCTTATTCTAGTCACCTTTACCTTTTTCACCTAATTATTTACATTATTGGTCCCAATTTGTGAAAAGTCAATTTGTGCTAAATCATTTCCTTTAGATGTTAGATTATTTCTCATTATTGCATCATTAGTCACCATTTTCCATTTCTTTTTTTACCAAAATTTACTAATATCTATATGACTAATATTACTTATCTTACTATCATCATCATCATTATTATCATCATCATCATCATCATCATCATTATTATAATTATTAGTATTATTATTACTGTTACTACTACTACAACAACAACAACATTTAGATTATTAGCATTGTGGTTGTTGTTATTATTGCTGTGCTTTCTTTGGTTATTATTTATTTAATTTTTTTAACCTAAGCAAATTGTGAGAAATCTATTAGCTTAAGCATGTCCTCTAGTGAGGAAAGGTGCTGGGAGGAGATCAGGCACCATGAGGTTGCATTTACCGTTTTGAAACATTGAGACTCTTACAGATTAGTCGATAGAATTAGTTAAAGCATTACATAGACGTATGACCTACATTGGTTGTGTTCTAGAAACCAAATGGGTAGGCGTTCAAGGCAAGAAAATGGCCAATCAGAAGGTTGTGGGCTCAAAATAAATCCTTATGGAAGTATGGATATGTTCGGTAAAGAGGAATTGAAGGGGTCAACAGAGCGATCTCGTGTCCTGTTTAACACTGTAAAGATGTCCTACGAATGAAGACGTAATACAATCATTTCACCCTAAAAGAATAATGGGGTTCGATATTCAAAACTGCACTAATTACAAAGCTATAAAGTTTTTGAGAAATCGGAATAGAGATAAGGCTAAGGAATGGCA
>JAKOGI010001246.1:182500-275630 GCA_029747015.1 Carnegiea gigantea | reverse complement strand
GTGTGTGTGTGTATATATATATAGATAGATAGACATGCGCACACACACACACGTACACATATATACATAGCCTTATGTTGTCTGAAGGTGCTTGCATTAGTCATATATAGCCTTAATTTGCCCTTGTTGCCTATTTAAGGATATGGATACTGGGCTTTTGATTCTTATTTTGTTGGTATTAGTGAACATTATGTTTTTATGAAATTCATTATGAATCTTTTATTTTGTTTATTGTCTAACTCTTATCAATGTATTATAGTTATAGGCATCCATGTATATCCCACTTGATGCTGTGTGAAATATGACAAAACCTAAAAGGATCCCAAGTTCATTTAGTTATGCTGCCCCAAGGGTGTCATCGAGTATGAAAGGCAATGTCAACTGAATATTGAAAAAAACAACAAGAGCCTCCAGGAACTTGGGATACCTATGATAACATCATCATTGAGAACCAATGAAAAGGTCCACTGGCAAGATCAGTAAAATAATGATGAACATGTCAAGTATAATCACATGGTAGAAGAAAGAATGCATGTAGTGTTAGATGATATCCCTCTTGGCCTCCAAAGGAGCACAATGCAAGACCTCCGTTTGGAGGACAAGTGGCTTTGATAAGATCAAGTAGCGGACATAGTACTCATAGAATGTCTTTAGGTATATTAATTTAGATATATTAGGTCTATTAGTGATCACATCCTGCACATGCTTGATATCTCTAGCTGTCGCTGCGTTATATATAGAAAAAATTACTTCTAATTGAATTTTTTGCTTCTAATATGTTCTTAATAATCAACATAGACCTGTTTTAGAACAAGTGCTCAGGGACAATTAGCATGTTCCATCTTCATATTTCTATTTAACTTACTTTTTTGTCAAATTTTTCAAAATTTTTTTTATTATAGATGACTCACATAGACCTGTAGTAGAATGAATGCCAAGGACACAATCTAATTATGTTCAAAGAGAGAACAGTTCAAGTTCTTCCCACAGTAGAGGTAAGGAATTATCTAGTAAGATCACAAAATACATAACTAGTTTCTTGTAACGTTTCAAGATAAGCTGCAATTCTTTTGGAACTAATCAATCACTATAAGCAATGTTTGTTTTGAAATTAGAGTTTCTAGGTGGCCCTATAGTATTTTTGATTTTCATGATGTTTTGAAAATGAATTGTCCTTCTGACTATAGCCCTTACATTTAAATGCTTCCCTTATTTTGGGGTAAAAGTTAGCTTAGCTTTCATTTCTCTAAAACATCAAGACATTATCCACTTTCTATTAGGGCATACCCTAACTAGAAAGACTTTAGACCTATAAACTGCTAAATCTGCATAATATAGCTCTCCTAATATACTATACAAGCATAATCATCCATGTATGTGTTTTGGAAAATCCACCTATTTCTTTCAGTCGTGGAAAAATAAATTGTTGTTGTGAAAGTAACTCTTATTTTATTCTTTAAAGTTTTGCTACCTTTGTACTGCCACACATAGGAAAACCATCCAAACTAGGAAGAATCCCAATTGAAACCCTCATTTAAATGTTAAGAGTAGGTACTATCGCGTACAGCATAGCTTGTCCAAACATTAGGGATGATCACCAAATTAACATGTCTGATCAAGGAGGTTTACCATATTTGTTGTTTATAGTTTAAGCAATTAATTAAAAGATACTATTTTGATCATGTTTGTGTCATTGACCATTAGAGCCTCTTCACCTAAATGGGGCAAAACGAACTGCCAAAGCTGGAAAAGGAAATGAGAAGTTGATTAAAGAAAACTAGAGATTGAAATACCTATAGAACTCAAGCTAGTTGTTGGTAAAAATAGCACTCAATTTGTAAGCAAGGCTAGCTATTTGATGAAATAATGCATGCCATTGGATTTGGAGAAGTGGGATGATATATTGCTAGATAAGAGAAGAATGTACTTATGAAGTTAAAGCTTTTAACCTTGAGTAATCTCTTGGTTTTGTCAATATTTTTACCTAACTAATTTCAACAATAACATTTTGTATTGTACATAGGATATGCTTTAAATGGCTCAAGGCTCTCACATATATAGGGAAATTGAGGATTCTAGCAAAATTTGGTATAAAAAATGGCGTCATGATTTGAAGCAAAAGGCATACAGTGGCTATAAGACAATAGATGACTGTCACAATAATTCTCGCAAAGTAGTGGATCCTGAGCAATGGAAGTGGTCAGTGAATTATTGGGATGCTGACAAATTTAGGGTAAGATCAAGAACCTTTTTCAATCCACATTTTGAATGCCTATGAATACTGAACTTGTTCTTGTTAACTTGACTACGTCTAATTGAATGCTTATTAAACATGTTCCATATAACATTAATAGCAGGTTACACTTCCCAAGCTCGAATAAGTCCTCATAAACCTTGTTATGTGTTTCTTTCTTTTTTGGGTGATTGCAGCGTTGCAGTGAGACAAATACTAAAAGCTAACAATTTTAGAAAACGCTAGCAAAAGTCAGCACAAAATCAATAGTTAGTACTTTCTATGAGATGGTATATAGTGGAGTCAACCAATTGATGCATTGCTCTTGAATTTTGAACAATTAATTGGCAGATAGAATTTTGTTTTTCTCCCCTTTTGTGGTTGAACTTTTGCTATTGTTTTCTACTTCTTGTAGCCATTTATTGTGCTCAATGATGTCTTATTGACTCATGGCCTTCGTGACAATCATATGTTTATATTAAAATTTGAATGATTTTAGTTACAAAAACCAGAGGTCATGTCTGAGGAGTATAATGCAGAAACTCACCCAAAATTTGAAGAGCAGGAAGAGGAACAATTATTTTTGTAACTATGAAAGATTTAACGAAAACAAAAAGATGAAACATGGTCTAATGAGCTTGCAGAGAGCAAATATGAAGAGCTAAAGAATTGCACCAGAAATAGCTTGATAAGTACGGAGTTTACAAACTTACTCCCTACGAGGCTTTCACTTATGTCCGTGAACACCGAAAAAGATCACATCAACAAAGGGGCGAGGGCTAAGGGGTTGTACTATATACTTGTTAAACCAAGTTATCAATGAGGTTGACATTTAAGAAAGGATTGATGCAAAAGTCAATCGGTTTGTTTCTCAAATTCACGCATCTTACAAAGCTTGCCTTTGCGCTTTAGAGGAAAGACTCGGTGATTCTTCAAGTGCACAGCTTAATGTTTATAATAGTACAAAAAAAATTTACTATTTCATTCATAATAGTTGTTATTGCTGCAACATAATTAACTGACATTATGATATATGCATAGATACAATCAACCGGATCATTTAAACATGTTCATTCTTTGTCCATAGAGCATAGTGCTACCGCATAACTCTATAGGTATGCTAAGTTCTCATATATTAAGAAAAGTTGTTCATATTGGATTGAGTTTTGTGGGTACTGAAGCATAAATTTTGAGTTTGACTTTGTAGACTATGGATAAGTTGAGAATGTGCATGTAGAGACATGGTGGATGAATTCCTGACATTCAACTGTTGGTATTTGATTGAGTTTATGCAAAAATGAAGCATGAATTATGAATTGGACCAAGTTATAGATATATTAAGGAATTAAGCATGAGTAGTTGGAGTTGGATTGTAGGTATATGATTGATTTTGGGAAGAAATAGTTGGTATTTTGATAAAATTGTTAAGTTAAGACATAGTGAGATTGTTTGTGGTGTCTTCCGAAATGTAGATTGTTATCCTTTGTTGTTTCCAATACCTTTGTCAGGCACAACATTTTCTAGAACTGCAACATGCATCAGTAGCCTGTGCAAACTACAGCAGTGGACTACAGTAGCCTGTAGCAGCTAATCCAGCAACCGCATTCTATTCCTGTAGGATCTATAGCAAGTATAGCAGAGCAAAGAACATAATGTCCTATTTGTAACATGTGCTTCTTTTATTGAGGACCTTAGCTCTTCGTCCTTTATTTGCATATATCTTGGTTAGTCACTAATAGTTGCTTAAAGTTCCTTTTGTGTTGTAGATTTTCGAGATTCATGATGGACGAGTATGAACACATGGAGTTGAAGAATACATGTTGAAGAAGACCTTCGTTTCCTTTTTTTGCTAAGAAAAATACAATATTTTTTTAGCAAGGACAAATGCATTCTTTTTTTTTAAAAAAAAACCATTTTGAATAGTTTTATGTGCTTGCTTTGAATTCTTTCATAGTTAAGAACTAGAATGATTTCCCTCGCAACGCAAGAGTTAAATAACCCAATATGTCAATGTTTGAAATTATAAATATTTAATCAACAATTTTTTTAGTGTTCAGATTTATTTTATCAGTCATAGAATCTTTGTATTTATGGATGTGTCATTTCTACAAGTAAGTGTTTATCAATGACATTTCTAAGTAGTTGATTAAGGAGAATATGGAATGTCTTGTAGATTATATAATAAGTAAAAAATAATTGTATGCATGCTAAAAGAAACAAAATTAATTAGAATAGTAGTTAATGTCCTAACCAATAATGGTATGACGCTTGGCAAAAACTTGTGGATTCACTCAATTTTATATAAAGTTATATAGATTATATAGATAGATTATGAACAAAGAAAAATTATTGTCCAAATGCTACTTGCCACGGCACTATATATATATATATATATATATATATATATATATATATATATATATATATATATATATATATATATATATATATATATATATATGAACTAACTTTGTTTATAGATATGAAGATATATTAGTGTAACTGAAAATTTCAGTTCCATAATTTTGTTTCCTTTATGTTTTTATTTATTATGCATATGTATGAATACTTCAAATAAAATATCAACTCTATTATAATATATACCCATAGCAATTTAAAATAAGCTGCAATTATGATAATAATTTACGTGCAAGTAAAAGGAAATTTACGTGTATATTTTGTGACAAATGCGCATTGCCACAAATGGTGACATGTCGCCATATTCAGTTTTTGGCAAATAAAATTGCTACAACTATGATTGTTTTGTAGCAAATGAAATTTTATAGCAAGCCATACTTGCTATAAATTACATAATTTTGTAGCAATTTGACATTTGTGCAAATATAAATTTACCAAAAAATTCGTATAATTGTGGCAAATTTAAAACTGCCACAAAAGCCTTTTTTAACGAATCTATTGTGACATCCTTATGGCACTTTGAAATAAAAAAATTCCACAAAAAGATATTGTAGCAAAGTTTTAGCATATTGTGGCAAAATTCAATGCCACAAATAGTGCATTTTCTTGTAGTGAGTAAAGAACACACCATCGGGATGATATAAGTCCTATTGATATTGAGTATTCCTCCCTCCTTGAAGATCTTGAAGATGGAGATAGGAAGATAAAAGAAGAAGGCATCCAAGAGATAGCCTTAGAGACCTTAAAATGGAAGCACCGGAGTTTGTGACAACCTCAACCCTGAGAGTTACCTAGATTGGGTTATGGAGAGATTCTTTAAACATAAGGAGTATAATGATGAGAAATTATTCTAGATGAGAAATCCTTTAAGATGACTTTTCTCAAGATGAAGGGGTATGCATCCCTATTTTATGAGGACTTAAACAAGAATAGGGTAAGGAAGCAAGGTATAAGATCAAGACATGCTCTAAACTTAAGAAGCACATGAACAAGAGGTTTTTACCATCCTCATACAAGTAAGAGCTCTACCTCAGAATTACCTCTCTTGGCCAAGAGAATCTCAAAGTGCAAGAGTATATTTGGGGCTTTGAGCAACTCCAAATAAGGGTTGAAGTGAATGAAGAGCCCAAACTTAAAAATACTACATTCATCAAGGGGTCATCTCTCACTATTGCTAATAAGGTAGACCTCTAACCTTATCTCTCCTTTCATGATATACACAATCTTGCAATCAAAGTTAAGATGCAACTTAAGAGTAGGAAATCTTTCTCAACCTCCTCTCCTAAAAGCCCTTTCATTCCCGCTAAAAATGAGACTCCACCTCCTCAATCTAGAACACTTGACAAGGGTAAAGGGATTGCTAATGAGCCACCTAATAAGTTAGAAGCGAAGAAATGTTTTAAGTTACAACAGCCCAAACTTAATCCATTTTAATCATTTTTTACTACTTAGAATTTAATAAACTTGAGCACATGCATTACAATTAGATATTAAAAATTTTATATGTTGTAGTGCTCAGACGATGAGATGGCCTTCAAAGAGAATTTCATATTGGTACGTATGAAACCATCCAATATTGAAAAATAAAAATAACATATATATCTGTTAAGCTGGTTATGGTTGTGCTGAAGAATATTATTTAAAAATAATATGGGAAATGTAGATTCATGAACTTGATTGGAATAGCATGACATAATTTTAGTTTTAAAATGGGGAAATATATAATATGGAATAAGTAAACAAAAACAGATTAAATTTATTAGTCGGGAAATGAGAAAAGACTGGAGTCAAGTGATATTCTTTAGAAGAGGAAGATGAGCCGACATGAGAGCCCAAACTAGTATTGCATTAGAATGGTAATAGATGGGCTAAAAGGGAAAGAAAAAGGCCGAGTTACTAAAAAAAAAACAAAAGGAGGTGTGGGATAAGTAAGGGCCTTGAATCAATTTGGGCTTCCTATCTCAAACACAATTCACTTTCTCTCACCTCTCTTGCTCTACTTCAACCCTCGTTGACCAAGCCCATTATCCAAGCCAAGACCTCATCGCCTACGGCCTGAAATTTTCTAGTGCACTGTTGACCATCCCCACCTGAAGGGCAGAGCTGGGAAGTTTAATTAGGGGGCTAATTAATATTGATTTTTCCTTGCAAAAAAGCTACTGGCGAGTGTCTCCAAAGCCTAGGGGTAGTGAGTTCATATCTCTTATGTATCATTCTTTACACTTTTATGTGCACTCTATGTACGTATATACATCAATATTTTATTTTCAAATTAAGATGCTTCAAATTTTCAAAAAAGTGATTTTGATGCATTATAAGGGGGAAAGAACTAGTTGTTTATAGTTTGTTTTGAGCGTCAAAAGTTATCTATGGGGTTGAGAAAGTTTGATTAACACGATGTCATGACCCCAACCTAACAATTACCGACAGAAACGCAAGTCGAATATTGATATGAAGTTGACACAATTTAAATGTCAGTGCAAAATATGTAATTCTTTATTTTCTAGTAAAGTTAAATTAGCTTTAAATTAGACATGAAATTGACTTGATTGTTAAGTTGGTTGACCTAGATTGTCTTGCTTACCAAAACAACAAATATTAAAGTAATAATAAGTGAAACAAACTAAATAGTATTATTAAAAAAAGAAAATGTACATGGGAGAGGAACTGAAATTAAAAAAAAATTCAAATACATAAATAAATGGGAAAGAGACAAATTTAAGTTTAATTTAAATATATGAAACTTGGAAGACAAAATTGGGCACTATTTTGGTAACTAGCAACTGGAAAAATGTGTTTTCAAAAGGGAAGACACACAAACATGCTCAGTTTGTTAATAGCAATGATTCTGACCCAACACTCTCTGCAAAAGTTCCGTAAATCACCCACACTAGCCAAAGCCACTGAGCTACACAACTTAGTTAGTACACACTAGAACCCTCTGTTTGATTTATTCCACAATCATACAGGGCACATGACCTACCACTACGCCCTCCCTAAATCCCTCCATGTCCACCTTTCCCTTTTCCACTTGTTCTTACTAACCCACTTGTTTTTCTTCAAGGTAAACTCCCATGTCCAACGTCAACTGCTAATCTATATTCACTCTTCTAAATTCGATGTGTAAGTCATGTTAGTATGATATAAATGCTTTAATTGTTAATTTAAAAATCGATGGTGATAACTCGGGTTCTAGTTGATGAAATGTGTGGGTGTTCCGATGACTTTGAATTTTAATGGTTGGATTTTGTGGGAATTGATATGAGTGTGAACATTTGAAATTGTGGCTTTAATTTGATCAAGAGATTTTTAACTATGGAGCCATGTTATTATCTTGAAAGAATTTAAGAATTTATGATGTCTCCATGGCATTCCCATTAAAGAGTTTGGGGGACAAGAAGAAGAAGACACTAGGTTGGATAAAAAGAGGGTTATGAAGAAAAAGAAAACGAGTGTGAAAATCTTGAAAACAATATGGATGGACCAGGATGGTGATGGCCTTGAAATCAAATGGGAAGTTGGCATGTATTTCTAGAGTAGAAATTGCTCTCGATAAGGATCGAAAGGAATTTTCCTTTCTTAGTTATAGTCACCAACGAAAGAGAGTGAGGGGTGCCAAGTGACTAGAGTAAGTGAGGAGCTAATCTCGTAACCAACTTCATCCTTGTCAAGAAAGATGCTTAAGAGATTAAATGATAAATTTAAATGGACTAAAGGTGTAAGACTTACTACGGGTTAATTAAATAAACAGGAAGTAAAATATAGCTATTTTTTTTTTTAAAGTAGAGGGGTTAGACAAGGACAAAAAGCAAAAGTAAACAAAGACGATAAACAATGACGATGACTACAACAACAACAACAACAATAATAATAATAATAATAATAATAATAATAATAATAATAATAATAATAACAACAACAATAATAATAATGATATAATAATTGTGGTGGCAATAATAATATTCACAAAAGAAAAGTAAGCAATAAAAATACTGAAGGTCAATTTGAATAGATATAGTCCATCCATAGTTGTGCTCCAGTTTGGGTACAATTAGGGTTCTCTAATTGGGAACAACCTACAAATCACAAATGCTTGGATTAAAATTTATATTCATGTTGAGTGGTTAGCCAATAAGTTTAAAATAAAAAGCCAATTAATATTGATGGGTAATGGACTAATGATCGAACATAATAAGGATGTGTGGAAAAGCATAACATGTACATGTGTGAGCTTTTACAATTAAAATCATCACATTGGTAATTATTCAACTTATAGGAATAATGAAAGATCTATTTGAAGTAGAAGTGGATGCCATCATCATAAATTGTCAAGCCATTCGCTGAATCATTTAGAAAAATGATGGATAGAGAATTAATCCAAGGTACACTTAGTACTTGTTCCTTTTGAAAATTCACATATCTTTATATAATGAATAGCGAAATCATATGATGCTCAAAAATCTTCTCTCCCCTCATCTTGCAATTTTGTTGAATCCTACCTAAATACATGTTTCAATTTTGAAGTAACATTATCTCTTATCTATTAAGATTTTAAATTTAAGATTGAAAACTAAATTATTGATTTGGCAGTTGACTAGTTAATCCCTTGCATAGAATATCTCTTTGTTAGTTATTAGCACTCCTCTGTCAAACTGGTTACTCCACATATAACCAATCGAGTAGCTTTCTCTCGAACATAATCAGTTACCAAGCACAAATGATTGGGTGTAACCGGGTGGAAGTTTCATTTGTCCAACTGGGCCGACAATGTTTTGTTTTTAGGTTTTAGTTTTGGGCTTGTGTCTTGCGTATTTGTTTAAAACCAAAAAAAAAACCATTTTCACAACTCAAATCAAGCTTGCTGTGTGTTTTTTTTTTTTTTCGCGTCTTCTTCATTTTGTTCCTCTGTTCGAACAGTGGTCCTCTTTGCTATTTCAGTTACTTCATTTTCACTTTTTGGTAACTATTCAATGTTTGGCATTGTTCTTAATGTCGCTGTTGATCTTGAAGATTCTTTAAACTCGACTTCTTCTTTAGGTTTGATTATGCTATTGCCAATCTCTTTTTTTATTTTTGATTTTGGAATTTCTGTGTGTTGATTTTATGTTCAGATAATTAGTTTCGAGATTTTTGAATTAGATTGCGTTCGTTGTTATGATTATGTGTTCTAGAAATATAATGTAGTTGGGGAGTTTGAATATATATGTGGTTTTGTCATTAGTTTATTTGTGATGTTTGTTATAATGATTGTATTTGGTTTGAGTTGTATTTTATTATTTCTAATTGTTTATTAATGGTTAATATACAATGTTAACAATGCCTTTTCGTTTGATGTTTAAATATACTTCATTCCCAGTATATTTTAGTTTGCCTAATAGGAAAAACAATAGCTCACCATATTCAATTTTGTGCTCACTAGATATAGTTGTTAGCTCACTTGAAAAAGAAATGTGTCAACTCACTAAGTTCAATTTGTGCCAATTAGTTATACAGTTTAGCTCATTATAAAAATTATGTTTGCTTTTACAAAACACTTCTGTGCTCACTAAAAAAAAATAAAAGTTCATCTCTCACTAAAAAAATATGTTTAGCTCACTACTTCACTAATCATGTAGTCTAACTCACTGCAAAAAGTATGTTTGCCGAAAAGGAAAAACAATAGCTCACTATAATCAATTCTCTGCTCGCTAAATATAGTTGTTAGCTCACTAGAAAAAGAAATATGTTCAACTCGCTAAGTTCAGTTTGTGTTAAGCAGTTATATACTTTAGCTCACTATAAAAATTATGTTTGCTTTTGAAGAGCACTTCTATGCTTACTAGAAAAAAATAAAAGCTCATCTCACTAAAAATATGTTTAGCTTACTAGGATTTAGCTTGTGCTCACCAATTATGCAATCTTGCTCACCATAAAAATTATGCTTGTTTTTGCAGATGTTTCTTTATTTTTGTTATCTACATTAGATCAGTCTATTGCTGAGGTCATTGATGTTGGTGATTACATTAGAGTTTTGTCTAATCTTGTTGTTTTGAAAGGGAAAGACGTGGCTTCTAAGTGCAATTGTGTTGTGCTTGATAATGGTAATATTGTTGCTGCGTGTCTAATTCTATTGTGGCTGATAAGGGGAAGTGTGTGGCTGTTGATGTTGAATGTGTTGTTGAAGTGAAGGAGGCTGATGAATCAGAAATGATTGGTGAAAGGATCAGTTCTCTAGATGTAGCATTTGAGTTGTACAATGAGGATGCTTTTCGTAAGGGTTTTCCTATAAGAAGTGATAAGTTGAGGAGGAGAGAGGGTTCACAAGAGGTGCATTCAAGGGAGTTTTGTTGCAACAAACAAGGTTTTAAAAGGTGTCTTGGGAAAAAAGATAAGACATTTGCTAAATGGAGCTGTAGATGCAATTAGAACACTAGGGCTATTTTTTACATTGAAGCTAACGGTGAATGGGCTTGTAAGAAGCATGACATGATTCATAATCATGAATTGCTTTTGGAAGATGAGGTTCATAAGCCGAGGTCGCATAAAAAGGTTGAGAAAGCTCATGTTGATTTCCCCCCCCCCAAAAGATGAGAAGAAATGGTATAAAAGTTTCTCATGTTTATCAACTTCTAAGAAATGAGGTTGGGCGGTCCCCATTACTCAGGTTTAGCGGAAGGGATGCCTACAATAGTGTTGCAAATGAAGTAAAAAGGACTTTAGATGTGGGTGATGCTAATCATTTGATGTGTGTTTTAGAAAATAAATGTGTCAATAAGCAAGATTTTTTCTGTAAGTTTAAATTGGATGAGGATAATAGTTTGATAAGATTCTTTTGGAGAGATTCACAAATAAACTCTGGCTATTTGTTATTTGGTGATCTTCTTGTATTTAACACGACATACAGAACCAACTGTTATGAGATGATATGGGCATATTTTATTTGTACGAATCACCATGCAAAAAATGTTATGGTTGGATGTGGGTTTTTGACGAATGAGAAGGTTGAGAATTTGTTTCAGTTGTTTAAAACATTTTTCGAAGCTATGGATAATGTGCAACCTAAAACTATCATGATGGATCAAGCATTTTCTATGGCAACTACTAGTGAAAAGGTCTTCCTTTTGGCAAAGCACAGGTTGTGTATTTGGCATATCTTAAGGAATTCAAAAACAAATATCGGTCATCTTAGGGGTTTGGGTGGATTTATGACCATGTTTTGATGAGATGTGATATAGAAAAAGAGTTTAATTTTTGTTGGAATAGGTGATCCCCATCTGTTACTATTTTTATTCTCTGCTCACCAAGATTACATGTTTCTACTCACTAATATGTTACTTTCTTCTCATTGAGGCCAGTTGAAGAGTATAAATGTGCTGAAAATGCTTGGTTGGTTAAATTATATCAGTGGAAAGAAAAATGGTGTCCAGTTTTTTGCGAGGGTGTTTTTTCTGGTGGCATCGTATCGTCACAGAGAAGTGAGTTTACAAATGCTTCTTCGTCAAAGCGAGTCAATGCCACTTGTGGTTTTGTTTGATTTTCACAATATATTCTATGGTGTTGTGATTGAGTGCAGGATTAAGGAGAAAGATGAGAATGTGAAGAATAAGGATGGGTTCTCTGAGATGTACTTGTACATGTCAGCCTTTTGCAGCGTGCTTTCAAAATCTATACGAACAACTTGTACAAAGTTTTTAAGAATGATACATTAAAGGGGGAATGGTGCTCTCGAGATGTGCTCAGCTTAATTGATACTCTTTATGGTACAGAGCATAGATATGTTGTCTATAAGACTTAATTTTTAAATAAGTTTGGGTTTGTGGTTAGGTTTAATCTTTCAAATCAAAATATTATTTGCGGCTGCAAAAAGTACACTGAGAGTGGTATTCTTTACTGTAATTGTTTGCGTATGTTCAGTGTTCATTGTGTGCCTAAACTCTTTGGTCAACATATTCTAAAATGACAGACTAGGCTAGCTAAACCCCCTCGGGCTGTCGAGGAAGCTTCAAGTATTAATGTTATTGGTGTTCCTGGTTCCATATGGAGAGTTCAAAAACATAGTTTGAGTCCTTTCTTCATGTAAGTGAAGCCAATGTTCAAGCAAGAAAGTCATGTGAAGAAGCTTTTGGCAAGTTAAAGGTTGATGTTGGTGTTGTTGTGGGTTCAATTTATGTTTGTGAGGTAGAAAATGATCAACAGGCTAGTGCTAATAATCAAATCATTCGTAATCCCAACAGTTCTAGAAAGAAAAGTGAAAGAAATGTAAGGAGGAAGATTACATCAAAGAAGATTTCAAACATTGTAAGATCAAGGAAGGCAATGTTTTGTTCCAGGAATGGAGGAGATAGTGAATAAATTATATTTTTCATAATAATATCTTTTACAATTTACTGAAATTGTTGATAGGCTTACTAAAAATATATTGCGCTTTGGCTCACTAGAAATGTTTATACGTTCACTAATATTGTGTATCTGCTCACTAAAAATGTGCATTAGCTCACTACATTTTTGGGTGCTCACATTGGTAGTCATACAAGTTTCACTCACTAAATTGGTACATCGGCTCACCAAACATATGCTCACTAAAAATATATTTTTCCTTCAATTGTTTAAGTTGTTCCTGCAGGTGCATCCAATCCAACAGTAGATTTTAACAAAATGTATAGAGTGTTTAGCTTTATTTTTT
The DNA here is from genome assembly GCA_029747015.1 of Carnegiea gigantea. Lineage (NCBI taxonomy): Eukaryota > Viridiplantae > Streptophyta > Magnoliopsida > Caryophyllales > Cactaceae > Carnegiea > Carnegiea gigantea. The sequence continues at coordinate 262,317 of JAKOGI010001246.1, read as the reverse complement.
ATGAAAGGTTGAGGCAACCAAATGGGGGTAACATTCTTACCAATCAGCTGAATTCTCCTTCTAAAGCTCCCAGCATTCAAGCGTAATTTTTCCTTGCCTTTTTTATTGCTCCTGCAAGAGATGTTTTTTGTGCGAGTTGGTATTTTTATGGTAAAATAAATATAAACAAATATGTTAATTTATTGTGTGAAATAGGTTAGCTATGAATCCAGTATGAAATTTTATTAGTAAGTGATTTTTATTTTGGTATGATCATAGTGTTTTGATTTTGTATGTTTTTATGATTTTCTTTCCCGCTCTCATGATTTTCTTTCCCGCTTTCTAAAAATTATATTTTGCTCAATATAGGTCATGTGTTTTATGCAAGGTTGAAAAGATTGCATTGACTTTTAGCATTAATGAAGATTTTACATCTGGCACATACAATATTTTTTTTTTAAATTCAACTCTAAATTTGTATTAGATTAATAAATTGTGAACTTTTATTTTTCTTCATTATGATGTTTTCTTGTTTTGCTATGTGATGAGATTTATATATCTTTTTAAATTTAGTTAATCATTTGGAATATTTTTAAAATTTGTAATATGTTGCTCACTGCTGAAGTACCACAACTCACTAGTTTTGTCCTTTAGCTCACTGGAATTTACAAAACTATTTATACCTTTTTTTAGTGATTTAACATTACGAAAGAATAGTATTCTTCAATAATGAGATTGTGCACATTATAATATATGAAACACTTTGTGATGCATGGTTGACATCCTTTCGCCAAGTAAGTGTTTAAGATTGAGGAAGAAACCCCAAGGGCTTGAAAAATTTCACCCAATTGCTCACAAACCCCCAAAACAACAATGATAATTTAACAAGATCAGAACCTCAAGCCAAGACCAACCATTAAGCGAGAGAGATTATTTTTTTTTTTTTGGGTGAATTTTGAGAAAAACTAGTAACAAAAATAATCAAAGGGATATATCTAGGATGAAGGTTAAACCACCACCTAGATTAAACCATCCCACCCTCTAATCCTCCAAAGCCTTAGCACCAAATATTAGATTAAAGTAATGAATTCAAATCACCACCCTCCTTAGACAGATAAAGAATTTGAGAAAGTACCAAGCTTCAAGCTCTCAGATCATTCAACAAGTCTGAATTTTCATAGTGGTGATTAGGTTTATAAACACCCAATTAGAGGGGGATTATCTGTTATATTCATGGGGCAAGTGGGCCAATAAAAAGCTTACAAACTATCCTAGAAAAATAAATCAAAATGCTAAGATAATTACAATTGTGATGAGCTGTATTTTTCAGGATTCATCCTCTATCTTCTAGAGAGCTTTGAGAAGGCTCTACTCCATCAATGGAGGGGACACCACTTGAAAAATCATCCCTTGTGTGTGTAAAATCACTCATGCTAATTAATCTCCAAGATCACAGTTGTATACTCCTCGATAATTAAGCGCATAATTAAAACCGTACATTTTCCAGCCATAGACTGACCCTTGCTAGGTTAGCAGTCCATAACTTTCTCAATACTCAGAGTTTAAATAAGATTTAAGACTCATCCAAAAAAACTTATGGGGCTTTCCATCCATATATAACTTACAAAACTTGGAGCACATTTTCTTGGTCAAAACTGAGATAGAAGTGAGGTGAAGTGTTCTACACAGAAAACTGATGAGCTAATGAGGTGGTTTTAAAAGGAATAGAGTAGTTAATCTCCTTATTTAGGGTTACTAATTTGCCTAACCACCCTTTTCCTATATTACTTGTGATCTTAAGTGCCCCAAATCAATAATAACATTATAGCTTCAAGACTTTGAATCCTACTTTCAAAGGTCATCGTTGTTATTATTTGGACCGTGGTTTTAGTTATAGGACATTCTGATCTTCGTGGTTTGCTACGTATCACTTTGTTAATAATAGTTATAAGTTTTCATTGTAATATTGTCTAGATTAGTATATGTTGTTGCTTACTTTATAATCATTGGAGCTCACTGGTATTCTCTCTTAGCTCACTAGACATTACTTTTTTTTGGGGGGGGGCTTTAAGCTTAGTAAAAGATATGAAATATTTTAATATTAGTGATTGAATATTAAATGCTACATAATAGTACTTCACCATCATTAAGTTTAGCATACTTAAAGATATGAAATATGCAACATTAGTGTTCATATGATAGTATTATCTAACATTAGTTTCAAAAGTTAGCCTAACTAAAGCAGTGTTAGTGTGCAACAACTTGATCATACCTCCAGTTTCATTACTTATGCTTCTGGCACTGGATTTTGGTTTGCATTTACATTCATTTCTACCGCTTGTTTATCATAGAAGTCCTTTGCCAACCTCTTCACTCTATTCCTATATATATTTTCTTCATTGTTGATAATCGTATAATAGTATCATGCTCTTATTACATCAAGCAAATTCTTGTCCTAAAAACAGGAAAAAAGTATGTAAAGCTATTATGGATATATTAGTTGTTCTTTAATTAATGTATTATATTTATTTCAAGACATTTTTGAAGACTTACTTCATTCTTCTTGAAACCACATTCCCATTTATCCATCTGGCTAAAGTATGACTCCATGTGCCTTATGTAGAATATCCTACAGTCTGTGACATTATCTATTGTTCTCCATGGCATTCTTATTGGTACTACTTTCATTTTCTTGACAGCTTCATGTTTTGGATGGCCAACATTGTCCTCAAGAAATCTTCCAAAAGCTTTTGCCTGTGTACAATCAACATTTGTTATAGGTTGTCAATATTGCAGCACAAATTGTTCTCCATTAAATATTTTTAGCTCACTAAGTATGTTTGTCAACTCTCTAAATATGTGCATCAACTCACTGAGCAACATGATTGATAAAAAGACAACACTTTGTCCAGCATTCATTTTAGCTCAATAAATATGTTTGTCAGCTCATTAAATATGTATGTTAGCTCACTAAGCAACATAATTGATAAAAAGACAATATTTTGCCTAACAAATGAGTTTAGCTAACCAATTATTTTCTTCAGCTCACTCGAAGACATGTATAGCTTACTAATAGACACAACATATAAAAACAAAATATCGGTCTAGTAAATTAGTTGGCTTATTAACTATTTGTTCAGCAAATATGTTTAGTACCCTAATTATGTTTCCACCTTATTGGAATATATGTACACCTCTCTAAGATACAAGCTTGATATAAATACTAGTAACTTCCCAGCTCACTAATAATGCTCCTCAGAAAATAAGTCCAACTCACTAAAAATGTTCCTCGGCTCACTAAAACACGAGTATCGCTCACTAAGAGACATTGGTGATATAAACATTAGCAAATGCCCTCAAATAATTCCAGTTCACTGAAGTAGAGTTTTAGCTCACTAACTATGTTCCTTAGCAAATGCAACTATTGATTTATTTAGAATTAAATGAATAAGTAAACATTTTAAACATATCACTAATACATGTGTTTCACCTTATGGGTTTTTGTATGAAGCTATTATGTGCATGTTGTCTATGATGTCAAGTCTTTTTTCCTTTAAATTGCAGCAGAAGATGAAGAAGTGCTTCTTGTGACATACTAGGAAGTACAATTGCAAATTAGAAGATGAATAATATCATATAATATGGTAGGCTCATTCATAATTAAATGCATTATATTAGTACCTACTAGTTGTAACTATTTGGCTGTTATCCATTTGGCACATCTCTGAAATTCTCTCGAGTATTATTTTAAAATTAATATACATCTCCTCTTTTGATTTTGCTATGTTTACACTAGGGTGCAAAGTTGATTGCATTTTTGCATTAGTATAAGTAGACATTTAAGTATTTGAATATATGAATTGAAATAAGATATAATTACCATTGCATTAACCAGTTCCAAAAATCTTCTTGGAGAGCCTTCACTTCTTTTCCTCTCTGAGTTATTGAGGATAGCAGCCTAGACATTAACCACATGTGAATTAACGTATTCCTTTGGATGCATGGTTGACAAGTGATACCAATTTGTAACATGTGTTTTAATGTCAAATAATTCCTCACTGATATAATATCAAAAGAAAAGAATTGCAAGTTTATAATTAGTGTAACTTATGTTTTACAAGTGTTTTCTATTATTAAGTTTTAAATTTAGGAGTTTCTTGCTTATTTGGAATCAATTTCCTCTGATTGATGAAAGGCATAATCAGCAGCCATCTTCTCCTAGCTTGACAATTGTTGGGTAAAATTTAGAGTTTAAAACAAAGTTCAGCAAGTGTACAACTTTCGCTGTAGTACTTAAGGGTCGTGTCCTCAGGGACGACGAAAAAGATTTAGGCCATTGAAATTTCTAAAACTAACACTACCTAAACCGAAAGAAATACTTAACTTAGAAAGTTTCAACTAAGCAGTTATTAGGACCTTAACAAGAGATGTAAACCAAAGGAAAACTTGAAGAAATATCTATCATGAAACCTCAGTCGACAAACTAAGCTATTAACCACATTCTAACAACCGAATCAAATCAAACCAAATCCTGAGTAATCCACCAAACTGCTAAGAAATCAACGAAACCATCTGAACTAAATTACCAAGCTACGCATATCAACTAATATACCAACTACTAAATCACTTATTCAATTCAGATTGGCATTCATTCGATCAAACAAACCCTCATAATCTTTTGACATTAACAAAACTAAACTAAATAGACCTTCATTCGACATTAATGCAACTAAGCAAACCGACATACTCCATTCAGGCAAACTAAGCAAGCTAGACAACTTACTATAACATTCAAACCATTTTTTACTCAATCCACACCATCCCATCAGCCACATCAATATTCAAGTCATCACAACCCAGAACAGTCAAAACAGTATGGATCCATTCAAAGCAAGCTAGACAACGAGTATGGAAACGCATCGCAAACCATCGCCAACATTCAACCAAAACCAAGTTAACTCACTAAACCAGTCCCATAATCATCATCAATCAACTAAATTATTCAATCAAACAACTAACAGAGCAATGCTAGCCAACTATACTAATCATAAGTACCCAGTATTTGATTTCCAGCCATGTTCTGGGCAACTAAAAGAAGCAAAGGTTCAGAGGCAAACCAACTTAGAGTATGAATGCATCGGCACATGAGAGACGATTAGCCGACACCTCCCACCATTAGCAACACCAGAGCAAACCAGAAACACCAGAGCAAATCACGACCAAAGCTCGAACAGGGGAGGGGGATTCGAATGAAAAGCAACCAACATCCAAATTTTTGCAAAACCGAACCCAAAATCGTGAGTTACTGCTAGGAAGTCAAAATTGTAGCGGTGCTACATGAAATTCGAAGCTAGCAAACCGAAATCCAACCGAGAACAACCCTAAGTTCCTGAAACCCGAAATTAAACTTGAAATTAACCCTAAAATTAACCCTACAATCATAAACGAAATCACACCCAGAATTCAGCCTGATGATTGCAAAATACAAATTCGAATCGAAAACCACTTGAAACAGAACAAAACCTTAAATCGCTAATATTGAAAATTAAAATGAACAACCTAAAATTAAACCTAAGAAAACGTTAAACTAAACCTAATTAAACCCTAAAACTGCCTAACCTCTTCAATGGCGTCCTGCCTTGATATATAAACGACCCAGCTTCAATCTTGGCTGTAGAATTTGTGTCTTGCGTAGATGGTGGAGATGGGGTTGGTGTGCTGGCTATAGTGGCGTGGCATGATGTGCTGTCCTGGTAGTTCGAAGAGAGAGAAAGCAATGGGGTAGAGAGAGGAGATGGAACGAAGATGGGGAGATGCTGAGGCAGGGGTTTCGGGTTTCAGGGTTCTGGGATGGAAATGTGAAGGAGGAAGGAGAGATAAGGGAGGGGGGCTGGGTTTGGGTCACGTGAGGCACACGGTGGCTAGGGGAAAATAAGATCACATGCAGCTCACATGCCGGTTTTTATTGGACTGATTTTTTTAATTATTTTTTCCTAGCTTGGGCCGGTTTTAAGTCAATTCGATTCATTTTTCAATTCCCGGCATTTTTCACCATTTTTCTCCCATGTCCTTGCATTATTTCAAAATTATTCAAAACCTACAAAACAAAATAAAATCAAATTAAAACCTTAAAAATACGATTAAAACGAGCATAAAACAAGTGTAAAAGTACCACGAACAAATACCCCCACACCAAGATTTTGCTTGTCTTTGAGTAAAATAACTAACTAACTAACCGAAAATGAAAAATAAGAGAAGAAAATCCTAACTCATTGTCGTGGGAATCACAGTTGCATTTAGCATATGCAACAAGCCCTTTAAACCTCTCGGTCTCTCAAGTGGACGAGTGATTTCTCGTGAGGGTTTTCAAGTGAACTATCCACAAAAATTATTTCAAAAATAAAAGAAAAGAAAATCTTTTTGGGTCTTTTCTCAAAACGAATATGTACAAAATTTGGGAAAGATATGTGTAAACACAAATTTCGAGCCTAAAATAAATTAGATAGGAAATTGATATAAACAAATTTAATCTTGTATTGATGTAGTGTGTAGGTACAATCTCTAAATTTAATATAATAAAAATGATCCTCTGATTCGATCTCCTAATGACTTAAGTATTCCGAGAGCTTGATGCTTGATCTCGGTTGATGCAAATTAGCTGAAGAACTCTGAAGGCTGTTCTTGATTTTGATCTGCAAGTGGCTGATTGTGGTTTCTGAAGCTCTGCAAGTCTTGATCCTTCTCGCTTGGTAGTTGGATGCTCCTTGCCGTCTGAGCTCTGAATTCTTCCAATGTTGAATGATCTAAATGAAGGGAGAGGACCCCTATTTATAGGCTCTGCCGGCTACGGTTAGAGCCGGGTTTTAGGCCCCGGCCCAATAATTATTTTCTTATTTTTAAATAAAGAAAAATAATTACTAATTTCTGCATCATCGATGACACGTGGCGGCTTTTAATTGGCTGAACTTAATTTTGACCAAGCGGGTCCACCAAAGTCAACGCGACACATGACAATCTGTAATTGGCTAATTTTTTTTTACATGTGACACTATCCGATTGGTTGCAGAATTTTTGCCTTCTACAAATGCCCCCTCGAGAGTCGGCCGCATATACGAACTTAGAGTATGCTTCTTTTTTTTTGAAGCAGCTGGGTCTCGAATGCTTAATTGATGCAAATGATCAAGAATTTGACAGGTCAATTTTTTTAATTACTAAGTAAAATTTTTTTTTCGACTTAACACTTAGCCCCTTTTTTTTTTTGAAATTTAATGAATTAAGGCTTGGAAAAATAAATTCGGATCCAAGAAAACTCGTTTTTTTTTCTCCTCTTTTTTTTCCCTAAAAAGTGATTGAAAGTTTTTTTTTTTTTGCTTTTTCTTTCTTCTTTTTTTTTCCTAATGATAATTTCTAAGTTTATGGTTTGTGATAAAATTCTATCAACAGTTCTAGATAGAATTTATCAATAACTCAAAGAGATAAAATTTACCAATATTCTAATTGGAGTAGCAGTAGGAAGCTTCAATTGCCTACTATATAAACCCATCTACAGGTTCCTCAAATTCATAAATTTTTTTATTCAGTGCCTACAACTTGAGGTAGTTTTTTCTTGTTTGCAAATACTTCATTTTTATTTGTTTCGATTATCGCCTGTCTGCTAAATTCTTTTGAACAGGAGCCCCATCACCTGCTGCAATGTGTTTCGCATCTCTGACATTTTTTGACAAATTTATCAGACTCGACCTCCTCAGTTTTGCATTTGGTTTGATCGATTCTCTTAGTCGAACAATGATCGCCGTAGCCAAAGTTACAGTTTTTGGAAATCCGCCATGCTGATTGAACCAGAATCAGACGACTCATCATCGTCGTCTCTCCACACCCAACCCATGTTTTCCCTTTTCTCTATATCTTTTTCCGCAACCTCTTCTGAACCCCTTCTTTCTCTCTCTTCAGCCCTTCGTTTTCTCTCTCTAGGTCTTCCTTCTATGCCCTCAACTCATCCACCTTCGACTCGACAAAAGCAGACACGACCTCCTTCAACAATAATCGAGTTGTTTTAGGTGAAGAAATCTGAGAGAGAGAGAGAGAGAGAGAGAGAGAGCAGAAGAAGGAAGGTAGGAGAGAGAGGGGCAGCCATGGCCATGGGGCCTTGGGAGAAAACCAGCAAATCGAAGTGGGGAAGAGAGAAAAAGAGGAGGCGAAAACGAAAAGGCGTGTGTCGAAGCCCCGATGTTAACTAATTAATGTCAAATTGCCCCAGAGTGTTGGTACTGATGAGACTAACACCGCATCGTAATTTCGCATGGTGTTTTTTTTTTTGGGCGCCTTGCTTCTGCCGAGAGGCATTCTGACACCCCTTTGCACCCTTTTTTTTTGTTGGATCCCTTTTTGTTTTTTGTGTAGTTAAACCATGGTCATTTAATTAAACTAATTTATATTTGATTTGTTCTCTTTTTTTGGGGGGGAGCGAATTTTTTTTGTCACTCTTCGCTTTTACTTAGAAAATTTAAATTTAAATTTTCTTTTTTTTTCTTCAGGGCTGCAGAATCAACTTAAATTTCTTCCTTCTAGCTGCGACCCCCTCGATTAGATCGCGAAGTGAGGTTGACTTCTAAGACGAGGAATCATTTCTCCCCGCCTTCACAGGCGACTCCCTCACTTAATCCAATTGGGATCGACTAGTCTTTCTTCCTTGCAGCCACGACTCCTCCGATTAGATCGCGAAGTGAGGTCGACTTTTAAGATGAGGAATCGTTTCCCCCCGTAGATTCGATTCTTCGCAGGAGACTCACTCACTTAATCTAATTGTGGTCGACTTGACTTTCTACCTTCACCATGGTGCATTTTCTGGACTCATCATCCGATCTCAAGAAGCCAACTCTTACCATCCTGGATAGAGAAGACGATCCAATTGAAGAAGGCGTAACTCTCCGCGTAGATATGCCAACACCCCTACTGTCCAGACGTTCTTTACTCCATAACTACCTTGCGGATTCATGCTGGAGCGTGGAATCTACCCGCGACATACAAAGATCAGACGGAGTCGTCTCGACTTTGAGAGTCTTGAAACTTAGCTCGCCATTATTTGCATCTTCAATCCCTTCTCAAGGAGCAACACCCTTACTCCGACATCGTATCATGGACGGGACACTATCCTGGGGCAATTTTTCACCTTGTTTCTCCGACAACTTCTTCATATCTACTTGAAGACGTTCTTGCTCGCAACAAAAATAGACTTAAGGAATGGAGGCTTCATGACGGACTGTATGCATCATTGTTCTCTTATGACATGAGTCTCACCGTCTTCAAAGCATTCTGTGAACTGTGGTGCCACACTACCAACACCTTTTGCACAGAGAGCGGCGATATGTCAATCTCCTTATGGGATTTGTAGACTATAGGTGGACTTTCAGTTGACGGTGCTTACTATGAAGAAGTCATTACATCTGCCAGACAACTCCTTTCTGCGGGATGTGGAGATAATGATATTCCACTGACTTGCTCGTTCCTCTTCTCTGCGTTCCACAGACTATGCCAAGATGTTCATGGCATCGTTCAACTTATTGCTACCGAATGGATACGTTTCTGGTTTCGAGGGCGGTAGATTTACACACCTCCTCCCAGTCGTAACAACAGAAACAGAGTTAAAGCTCCAACAAACACATCATGTCCATCTGGTATGATTACTCCTCGTGCTGGGTGAACGAAGAGAGATAAGGACCCTTTTGTGACGCTCAACATTCCTGAGGCCCTAATCGAAGAGACCTACCTTGCTACGCTTATTTCCTGTTAGTTGTGCTCCTTTGTGCTACCAACTGAAGCAGTGTGCCTTATTCGCCCAGCTGTGTTTGTAGCTGCAAGCAAACTGGCTCACGGGGAATATCTAAACCTCGCAATTCTTGTTTTGGCTAGCATTTATCGGGGGTTGCATAGAATTTCTATGGCTCGGAGCCTGAATAAGTTGGAAGTAATTTTTCCCATTCACTACGTTTATGGCTGGTTAGGGACTTACTTCCAAACTTATTCTGATCATCCCTATCATCGGCACGGCCATCCTAAAATGGTGAGGTTCTCTAGTGAAAAGATGAATCGGACTCCTGACGTACAAAAAGCTCGAGAGTTATTGAAATGCAAGGATCTGTCTTTCATGTATTCTAATGCTCTTATGAAGGATACATCGATCACCTTGATTGACACTCAGAATTTATCCTCAAGCTGGAAAGCATATTTGATTTGCCTCCGCTCTGGGTTTTTGACCTTGCAACAAGGAAGAACAATTGTGATTGAACTATACTTTCCTTGTAAGTTTGGGCGACAATTTGGCTTCTATCAAGATGTACTAAGTGAGCAACGAATGAATGACCGAGACGGCACCTTACAGGATGTAGCTCGCTATTGGTTCAACCTTATAAAACCCATAACAAGGTCCAGCGTGACAATTTCTGCTCCTCCTAATAAGAAGTCTACACTGGTTACTATTGCATATGCTAATTGGTGGCAATCTTCGCAGGGCGATCTTTTCTCTCAAGGACCTAAATATCCTAGGGGCGAGGCTGTGCAACCACGAAGAGCTTCTAAAGTGAGAGCCGCTGATGATGCATCCGCCTTAGTTGTCACTTCCAGTAAAGCGAGTGCACATAAGCCAATCATGCAGCAGCGTAACGAACGTGCCCCATCCCCAGTTGAGCTTAGAAAAGAAGGAGGAGATAGTTTCTCATTGGGAGAAAACACATCTCCCTAGAAAAGTAGAAGTTGTTCGCCTGGTAAAGAGAAGATTGAAGCTTTGAGAGGTTTAGGTGTTAAGTCTTCTATTAGTGGAGCGAAGAATTTGTCAGGCTCAAAGAGCAAACCAGACATTGCAACCAAGCTACCTAACTCCAAGAACAAGTCTAACAGTGCGACAAGCTCACTGAAACCAGAGAACAAAGCAAAGGGGGAAGTACATCTTGTTATCCTGCCCCCTTTTGCTTCCCTTTTTTTTGACTTAATCCTCCTTTTAATGTAGGGATATACTGCCAAAATCAGAGACAGACTTAAGGCTGCATTTGGTGATAAAGACAGTGAAACCACCTTGACTGTGCCTGCTGCTAAGTCAACTAAGGACAATTCTATTAGCAAAATGCCATCGCCAGTGAAACAAGCAGAGTGCTGTGAATCATCTACTTCTTCTATTGCAACCTACTTCCCTAGGAGAATTGCTTCTAGTGTGTTTAATGATTTGGCCTTGAGTGTGAAACAGCATTTTCAGCAACAGTTGAAAAAGTTCATCCCAAAAATAGAAGGCAACCTTGCACATATCCGCCAGGAAGCCGAGCAGATATATGACACATTATCATCCTTTCAGGCAGATTATTTGCGGTTGAAGAATAGTGTCGAGGCATACTTAAACGAAGTCGGACAGTACCTGAAGTTGAAAGCCTAATTAGAAGATCGGACTCCTACTGAAGATGTTCTAAACAAGCGAGCAGCCTTATTAGACAAACTTGGGGAGGCAAGAGCTTCAGTGGAAAAGGTTGGGCACAGTTTGATGAGACAACTACTGCTATTGCCCAAGCTCATAAGCGAAGGAAGCTACTTGAGGCAGATCTTGAACGAGCAAAGGTGAATGAGCTGGAATTGCAAGACAAATTAGTAGAGACTGAAGCTTTATTGAAGAAAGCCAAAGACGGTGTATTTAATCTTGAAAAAGAGGTTGTTGATTTAGATGTTGCGCTCCAAGCTACTGCAAAAGAAACAGCTCAAGTTGAAGCAGCAAGAAAACATGCCCAAGAGCTTTTGGGCGCATTGGATGCCTAGACCATATTCAATGGCTTTATTCTAGATTTTTTTTTCTTTGCAACTTGTTATTTGTTATTTCTTTTTGGACTCAGTATGGTTTTGTTGGTTTTGATATATTGCAATAAGATGAATCTTTCAATTAAAATTTACGCAATAGTATGTAGTTATGTCCAACGAACAAAACCAATGAGTACTAACATAATTTATTCATCTATTTTTTTTTTACGGCTGTACCTAGGAAATATGCCCAAGTTTCCTACGTACCTAAGGGGAATGTAATACCCTAAAGGATCAAGCCATACGTAGTTCAGAGACATAACATTTTTTATTTATTTTGTTTTGCCATTCACAGTTTAGACTCTTGCGGGCCAGGAGTAATACAAAGGAATTTAACTTGAAAGAACGAGTAGTTTAGGCTCTTATTTAGGAGCTTTACAACATTAATTCTATTTCAAGGATAATAATGCTTCAAGAACTTGCCGTTTATGGGTCCTACGTGCACTCCATCAGTACCAACTATCTTGTACGCTCCATTTGTGTGGACTTCTTTGACTACATAGGGACCATCCCACTTGGAGATGAATTTGCTTCCAGATTTGTGAGAAACAATGATCAGTCTTCTTACTGCCAGGACCTGGTCTCCCACTTGGAACGAGCGTGGCTGAACCTTTTCGTTGAACACTCTCGATAGACGGGCTTGGTAGCATTCTAGCTTTTATTGTGCCTGAAGTCTCCTCTCATCAAGGGTCTCCAACTCAGCTAAGCGAAGCCTGTGATTTTCGTCTTCCGTCAAACCTTCTTGTATGGCGATGCGGAGTGATGAGATTTGAAGCTCCAACGATAGAACGGCTTCAACTCCATACACCAAAGCGAATGGGGTCGACTGTGTTGGTGTCTTGTACGTTGTTCGATATGCCCAAAGAGCTTCCCCTAGTCTCTCATGCCAATCCCGTTTAGACTTTGCGACAGCCGTTTTGAGTAAGTTGCAAAGTGTTTTGTTAAAGGCTTCTGCCAAGCCATTTGCAGCGGCATTGTGCATGGAAGACTTATGTTAGGAAAACTTAAACTTCTCGCACAGACTTGTCATCAGGATGTTAAAGAAAGGCTTACCATTATCGGTGATAATGTACCTCGGCACACCATACCGATAGATAATGTGTGTCCTTATGAAGTCTACCACATTTTCTTTTTTGACCTCTCTTAGTGGAATTGCTTCCACCCATTTAGAGAAGTAATCAGTGGCAGCTAGAATGTAGAAGTGACCAGCAGACGATTTAGGTATGATTGGTCCAACGACATCGAGCCCCTATGCCTCAAATGGCCAAGATACAATTGTTGGGTGGGGAGGTTCGGGAGGTTGATATATAAAGTTAGCATGGAACTGACAAGCATCGCAACTCTTTGCATAATTTATGCAATCTCACACCATAGTGGGCCAGTAGTAGCCCATCCTTTTAATGCGATCATGTAGTCTAGGCCCTGATTGGTGTGCTCCACACACACTTGAATGAGCTTTCGTCATTGCTTGTTTTGCTTCTTCCACGTCCAAGCATCGTAACCAAAGACCAAGAGGGGAGCGTCGATAGAGCGTCCCGTTGTAGTAAAAGAAGCTTGAAGCCCTCCATTGTATTTCTGTGTTATGCCTTGGGTCACTAGACAGTTTTCCATGCTCTAAGTACTCAATTATAGGTTGACGCCAGTTTTCTGCATCTGTTTAAAGAACACATATTATGTTGACGTCTTCATCATCCGATGGAACAACCCAGCGACTACATACTGGAATAGTCATTCCTTCTTCTGCCCCCAGTGCCAAAGTGGCTGCGAGGCTTGCTAGTGCGTCAGCCATCTTATTGTCACTCCATGACACATGCTCTAACTTGACCGTGTCCAACTTATTTAGCAGGCGTAATGCTTGCCTGTGATACGGGACAAGGTCCTCTTTCTTAACCTCGCATTCGTCAAGCAGTTGATTAATAACCAACTCGAGTCGCCATATATGTTGAGATCGGTGATCCCCATCTCAGTAGCCATTGCAAGGCCCAAGTTAAGTGCTTGGTATTCCGCAACATTGTTAGAGCATAACTGAGTGAGTACAAATGAATACGGAAGAATGTGCTTTTCGGGGGAGACGAAGACCACTCCTGCACCAGCGCCATCACGTCTAGCTGTATCATCGAAATACATTTCCCAGGAAGGGAGGATATCCATGTAGAACACTCCTTCTCCTGGCAAATCATCATTTAGCTCCCAATCATCAGGAATGGGATGATCTACCAAGAAATCTGCCAATGCTTGCCCTTTAACTGCTCTTTGGGGTACATAGACAAGGTCGTACTGTTTTAAAATGACCGCCCATTTTGCCAGTTGCCCATTTAAGATTGGCCTAGATAAGATGCACTTGATGGGATCAGCTTTGGAGATCACTTGCACTGTATAGGCCTGCATATAATGCTTTAGTTTCTGGGTGGCAAAGATAAGTGACAATCACATATTTCAATAGGAGAGTACTTCAACTCAGCACCGACCAACGTACGACTTAAGTAGTACAGGGTGACTTCTTTCCCTTCCTCATTTTCCTGTATGCATAATGCTCCTAGGGATTTTTCCTGAGCTGCAATGTACAGTCGAAGAGGCTTGCCAGGGATGGGTGTCCCCAATACCGGAGGATGGGATAAATATTCCTTTATTTTCTTGAAAGCCACTTGACATGAGTTGTCCCATTCAAACGGTGCTCCCTTTTTCATGAGGTGGCTGGAGAGGTGGCAACGTCCTGCAAGATTTGAGATGAATCTTCAGATGTATGCCAAGCGACCTTGAAGTCCGCGAAGCTCTCTGAGATTCTTCGGCTCAGGCATCTCTTGAATTGCCTTGATCTTCGATTGGTCGATCTCGATTCCCCGATGGTGAACGATGAAGCCCACGAATCTTCCGGAGGTGACACCGACCGCACACTTGAAAGGGTTCATCTTCAATTGACATCTCCGTAATCGCTTAAAGATCAAACGAAGATCTTGTATGTGGTCCTCCCTCTTTTTGGACTTGACTACCAAATCATCGATATAGCATTCAACTTTTTTGTGAAGCATATCGTCAAAAATTGTTTGCATTGCCCTTTGGTAAGTTGCTCCTGCATTCTTAAGTCCGAAGGGCATCACCTTGTAGCAAAATATGCCTTTAGGTGTGCGGAAAGCTGTAGCCTCTTGATCTTCTGGCGCTATCAGAATTTGATTGTATTATGCGGTACAATCCATGAATGACAATGCTTCATGCCCTGTAGTTGAGTCGATCATGAGTTCTGTGACAAGTAGCGAGAAATCATCCTTTGCACAAGCGTCGTTGAGATCCCAGAAGTCCACACAAATACGAAGTTACCCATTTTTCTTCTTGACAGGCACGATGTTTGCGATCCATGTTAGGTATTTGACCTCGCGAATGAATCCTGCCTCTATAAGTTTGTTGACCTCCTTTTCAATTTTCGGTAACAACTCTGGGTGAAAACATCACTGAGGTTGCTTCTTAGGTGAAATACCCCTTTCGATAGAAAGGCGATGAACTGCAACCTTTGGGTCTAACCCGGACATTTCTTTATAGCTCCAGGCAAATACATCCTTGTACTCCGACAGGAGTTCCAAGTATTGCTTTTCCTCTTCGAGTGTAAGTGATGAGCTTACGTAGATAGGGCAAGGCTCTTCATTGGTTCCAAGATTCAGCTCTTTCAATCATCAACTGTAGCCTGGCCCCCATCTTCAAAAGTCTCAGGAGTTTCCGCCAACTCTATCTCTGATTTTGAGTCATCACATTCATGGATTGTGATATGATTGGAAGAAAAAACTTCTTCTTCCTCCGCTTCCTCGTTAGAGCCAGAGTTTTTTGGTTGACCTGTGAAGACCACAGTACGCCTCTTTACCCTCAATGAACCGTCTATCTTAACATCTAAAGTAGAGAAACATTTCATACGGGAAGGGATAGAGCTCTGAACTTCATTTATCACTCCCAAACGGCTAAATGCAGAACTTTTCTCGTGCTGAAGTTATGAGTTTGAGGACTTTTCACCAGCTCCTATTCTGGCAAAAACTGAAGACTTTGGTCGGGGATCATTTTTGATTCTGTTGAAAACAGAGCATCTGTGATCTTTCCCTTTCCCTATACGGGCGAATACTGACGGACATTTTTTAGAAGCGGATGATTATAGCTTATTAAACACAGAGGGCTTTGGGTTGGGTGAAGCGTTTTCATCGTCACTCACTTCTACTTCTTCAGCTGAGATGTGTTGAATCACCAACTTCTTGTCCCTTCATCGCCCAGAGATTCTGACTGGCTGCGGTGGCGTAAAACCCAGTCCAACTTTAGAGACGGCTACTGAACCTCCCTGCTCTTGAATCTTCCTCTGAGTTTCAGTAAGGCCGTGAGGCTTGGCTTCGACTACCTTTTCTCAAGCAGCTGGATTTTGAAAGTCGTAGTCAGCCCTCTCCATAAGCTTGTATGCATTAGGACCAAATCCCTCCCTAATCCGTGCACTTGGCAAGTTATCGCCTTCTTTAAAAGAAATGACAAACACAGAAAGAGGGGGCCTACTCACCTTAGCTTGCCACATCTTAAGTGTTGGAACTGGTGCACTTCTTTTTAGGGTAATTATGCTAGCTCCATCATCCTTTTTGGTAGTTTTGGTCTCGATGCTTCTGCTTGTGCACTCGCTAAAGGGCGATTCGCCGTCTTTACGGCGAGATCTAGGTATGTACCTTAAGAGTGGTGGCATTGATCCTGTCGAAGCAGCAGCTTGTTTAGCAACTTGCTCAACACAAAAAGTGGTGCTACTTTGCTTGCTTGCTTCTTTCTCGAGCTGCTGCTTAGGAGCATCATCTTTTGTTGCTCGAGGGGCCTTCTTTGCGACACCTCTGCCTGTGGAAGAAATGGTTGGTCGTATGGTTTCTTTAGGTGCAGCACCTTCTTCAAAGAACCCTGCGTATGCAAAATGAGACTTAGCTATGGTGAATGTCTTAACATCTCCATTTATTTTCTTCTCTCCATCACAGTAGTACTTAAGGCATTGGTGTAAAGTGGAAGCCAGTACCCCATGCTCATGAAGTCATGGTCGTCCAAGTAACAACCTATAGGAAGTCCTAGCATCGATTACATGGAAGATGGAGGATGTCACCAAATCTCTCATTATCAGTTCAACGCGAATCATGTCAATTGTACGCTGGCCTTCAAGGTTAAAGCCGTGATTCATCGTTCGGCTCTTAGACAGTTCTTCCACTATGATACCTAAGTCGTTCATTGTAGACTTAGGCATGATGTTGATGGCTGATCCTCCATCCACAAGAATGCGCCTGACTTTCTACTCCCTAATGTAACCAGTCACAAACAAAGGATTATTATGGGGCTTGGATCCCAACAACAAATCATCGTTAGTGAAAGTGACTGCAGTGTTGTAAGAGGCACATTGAACAGGGCCTTCTGTTGATGCTCCCACATCCTTGATTTTATCAGTGTAATGTTCTGGGTGTTGTAAGGCAGTAATAACATGTTGGTGCATCTCGTCAGGTAAACAAAAGATTTGGTCCCAGCCCATGCGAGCTGGCAAAGCCTCCAAGACAGTCAAGGTCATATCAGCTACTCTAGGGGACTCCTCTTGTCAATCACTTCCTTCGTCTTCGTCTTCTTCAAGCTCAGAACATAAGGTCATGTTGACTGTAACTCTCTCAAAGAAGCTTGTTGGGAAAAACTCTTCGAGTGTAACAGGGACAAGCTGCTGTTGCTCAAGGAGGTCAATAGGCAAAATTTCGTACCTTTTGATGTTCTTGGACTTCTTCTTTCCTTTTGAATGACGAGGGCTCTTCTTTCTTCCTTGTCTCTTCCTACGGCGGAGAGGCGGCAATTGCACTAGGCTTGGCTTCCTTGGCCTCCAGCGGGTGACAAGAGTCCATCCCTCTTCATCAAAATCAGCTTTATCAGAGACATCCATAAAAGGATCAGTCTCTGTCACGGGCCGTTTGAACCAATTGGAATCACCACAGGCTCCAAACTTCTAAATTGAATTGTAATTAATTTCTCTCCAAGGGAGGAAACCAATTCAGTATTTACTCTACCACGAGGTCGAGTATGCTTTGGCTTCCAGGGTGATGAGGAACACTCCAGCTGAGTGGAGATATGATTTGTCTCAACAGTATCGTCCAAATCCAGTATTATCTTCCCATCCCTGGCAAGTTGCATAATATGCTCCTTGAGCGTAACGCATTTCTCGAGAGGGTGACTAACCACCCTGTGATGCCGACAATATTTTGGGTCGGTAACCGTTCCAGCTTCTTCGGGTCGTTTTGGTTCTGGAAGTTGGATAACCCCATTTTCAAGGAGATCATCAAGCATTTCTGACAAGTCTGAGTCAGGGAATGGGTATTTTTTTCTCCTGCAGTTCCTTCAATGTAGGACGCTTCTTTCCAGTATCCTTGGAGAATCCACCCTTCTTGTTTTCATATACTTGGGCTTTTCGGAGATTCGAACCGGCTCCCCAGTTGAACAGCCATGGCTTCTTTGTTTGAGGACTTAGCGGACTTGGGATTTTTCTTGAATTCACCCTTGTCCTTTCAAGCGTCAGATGAGGAAGAAGACTTGCCACGGTGACTTGCGATCATTATCTCCATATCATGAGCTTTCATTGCCAATTTCTGAAAGGTCTTTGGCTTACTCATCTACAAGACGTATAGTAAATCCCACTCCATGCCCTGAGCGTACATTTCAACGGCTGAAGCTTCTGATAGACGATCCTTGCACTCAAGACTTAGGGACCTCCAGCGATTAATGTAATCAAGAACCGGCTCGTCCTTCCATTGTCTGGTGTTTGTTAGCTTTATCATGCTAACAACACATTGGGTGCTGTAGAACCGATTCAGGAACTCCTGCTCCATTTGTTCCCAACTGTCAATGGACTCTGGCTCCAAGTCTATATACCAGTCGAATGCAATTCCTTTTAGAGTACGAACAAACTGTTTCACCAGCCGGTCCCCCTCTGTGCCAGCATTACTGCACGTCTCAATGAAATGAGCAATATACTGTTTGGCGTTGCCTTTGCCATCAAACTAGTTGAACTTGGGAGGCTGATAGCTATGGGCCATGCAAAGAGCATCTATCCTCTTCGTATAAGGCTTTGTGTACAAGTGGGTCTTATGAGACCCTCCTCCCAACTGAGCCTTGACTGCATTTGCTATCAAGCTCTGAATTTGCTCAACAGACATTGAGCCTAAGGAGCGGTCCTTTCTTGTCTTGCGCTCGTCATCAGATCCTTCGCTGTGGCTAGACTCTTTATCAGAGTTTTCAGCGCCTGAACCTTTGTTGGAAGCTTCAGAGGACTTCTTTTCCAACTTCTTCATCAGCTCAGCAATCTCATCGTTCTGGCGTTTGATTTGGGCGTCCTTTTCTACACTCTCTTTAGAGAGCATATCCAAGGTAGCCTTCATACTTACTAGTTGTTCTTCGACATTAGTAGCCGCTGTCACCATAACTGGCATGATGACAGTGTCAGAGGATTCAGCTTTAGCATATGAGGAAAGTGATCCCTTTGATGATGCTAAAGAGGAATCACTGCCTAGATAACCATCATCTTCAAAATTGAAGGGTTGAAAAGCAGGGTTGGTGTGGGTTTGGAGTTCGTCCATCCCACGTGAAAATGTTTGTGGCATGATGAAGCCAGCAACAGATTTTTGCTTCAGAACATTTGAAGCGATTTGATTGACTCCATCAGATACCTTGGAGCCGAGGTTTTAGATCTCGTGTAACTGTGATGGTGCAGCCACAATTGATTGCTCTACAGTAGCTTTTTTCATACTTCTAGTCATGACACCACCAGATGCAGCACTAGCAGTTGTTGATCCCTGAGATGCAGATCGGACAACTTTCCTTGAAGATTGGGTGATAGCGTTCTTAGGGGCCATGTTATCTTCGGGGGATTGCAAAGTTTGTATTTTGGAAAAAGGGATGAGAAGCAGAGACGTCCCACCGAGCGTGCCAAAAATTTGTAAACACAAATTTCGGGCCTAAAATAAACTAGACAGAAAATTGATATAAACAAATTTAATCTTGTATTGATATAGAGTGTAGGTACAATCTCTGAATTTAATACAATAAAAATGATCCTCTGATTCGATCTCCTAACGAATTGAGTATTTTGAGGGCTTGATGCTTGATCTCAGCTGATGCAAAATCAGTTGAAGAACTCTGAAGGCTATTCTTGATTTTGACCTGCAAGTGGCTGATTTTGGCTTCTGAAGCTCTACAAGTCTTGATCTTTCTCGCTTGGTAGCTGGATGCTCCTTGCCGTCTGAGCTCTGAATTCTGCCGATGCTGAATGATCTAAATGAAGGGAGATGACCCCTATTTATATGCTCTGTCGGCTAGGGTTAGAGCCGAGTTTTGGGCCTCGGCCCAATAATTATTTTCTTATTTTTAAATATAGAAAAATAATTACTAATTTCTGCATCATCGATGATACGTGGCGGCTTTTAATTGGCTGAACTTAATTTTGACCAAGCGGGTCCACCAAAGCTAACATGACACATGGCAATCTGTAATTAGCTGATTTTTTTTTACACGTGGCGCTATTCGATTGGTTGCAGAATTTTTACCTTCTACAATATGCACACGTTCTAATCAGCTAAATCATCCATGTACCCAATTATTGACCTGTACATACACAGAATGTACTTCAAAGCCCTCTACCTCCTAAATGACATCAGAGCACTAATTTTTCACCCCATTGAACATTAAGGTTTTGAATCCATCCCAATGCTCGTGTGCAAGTGTATCATCATCCCATGGCTTAGATTTACCAAAATTAGACTCAATTCCACTTGGCTAACACAATTACATTATTGGCATAATATCATTGGAAGCAAGCTTTCCCCGTAGCAATATTGCCTCAAAGGGTAATACCTTGTAGCACATGCCTTAAAGGGTAACGCCCAGTAGCGCATGCCTCAAAGGGATACTTATCATTTCAAATTTTATTCCATATCTTTTTTTTTCTTCTTTTTTTTAATTCATAATACACAATTTGTTTTTTTCAAAATTTTTTTCAAAGTAATTGTGCCACCAACTAGTGGGAGAATCATTCATGGAAATCTAAGACCTAAAGATAATGATGAAGGAATAAACAAGGATTAGATTACACAACCTATAATGAACAACTGGAGTTATAATCAAGGCTTAGAATATCACATTTGAGGTTAGAGACTTATAATGCACATCCTACTTACATACAGGCTAATAAATAAAGCACATGAGATTTAAACTAATCAGATATAGTACAAACATTCCCAAAAACAAAACCAAAATCTTTTTGAATTTTTCAAAAATTTTCAAAAAATGGGCACCTCACCCCCACGCCAAAACTTCACAATGTTCTCATTATGGGAACTAAGGTGCTAAAAAGCAAGCATATAAGCCATACAACGACAAAACCATCACAAAACCACAAATATATACAAATTAGGGCAAAACCAAAATCACCGAAATGAAAATTAAAAATCTAAACTCAAACCAAAGCAAACACACATTTTTACAAAAACCCAAAAACCAAAATCGCCAAAGACCAAAAAAAGCAAAACAAAACACATTCTAAATTAAAACTAACAAAAACTAAAACCAAACAAAACAAATCAAAACTAGACCAAAACACACATATTCCCTAAAATGAACTCAAAACCAAAACCAATGGCCTACTAAATCCCAACTAAACCAAAGAAACTTAAAATAAAACAAAATACAAAAGAAAGAAAAGTTAAATACAAAACAGAAACAAAAACACTAAAATACCAAAAAGGAAACAAAAAGAAACTATGAAACAAAAATTAAACCAAAGAAAAACCAAAACTTGCTAAACTAAACAAAACACAAAACCAAGGAAACAAAACACAAAATCAAGGAAACCAAACAAAGGAACTAAAACATGCACAAAGACAATCCTAGATATTCACAACTACTTACAATCCCTAGATATCAACAACTAACAAATATTCACATAATCATAACACTACCAAGGGTAATCATAGCCCACACGGCTCAATATATCCCAAATTACTCCTCAAGATTGATCACTCGTATATTCACAGTCCTAAATATTCACAACTAAATACAAAAAAGAAAGAAAAGAAATGAAAAAGAAAAGAAGGGTGGAACGATCATACCAGGTTGGATACAGATCATACCCAAACTATGCCTCATGAAGATTATGCAAATGAGGCTTATGGAGCATCAGCCACTCCATGTTAAGCTGAAAGCTGCTACTCCAATCAAAACTCGTCAAAGCACGTAACAGTTTATCAAACAAAGAAGCCCAACTCTCAATAATATAGCAACAGTGAAAAGCAGTGAGTTGGAACAAGAAAGAGTACATCCACATAGCCAATAAAGCACAGGTAAGGACCCACTTCAACTTATCAAACAGTTGGGCCCAATCAGAAAAAAAATGAATATACTCAGAATAAGCCAGTATGGAGGTCATTGGCCTAGAAACTATATCAGCATGAACGAACAATCTAGGCAAAAGAATGGGTGCAAGATTCATAAGTCTATTAAGTCCAATATGCATATGAGTCTGGTCTAAAGCAAAATTCTTAGTGGTAATCATCTCAGACTCGATAAATTCAGACTCGCAATATTTAGAAAGGAAGTCAGTTTGGATGGAATCAACAGAAAATGATTCATATTCAGCACAGAAATCCTCATTCAAACTCGTATCCACATCAAACCCACAAAAAGATTCATATTCTATATGCAGAATATTATCATCTAATTTAAATATGAGGTCAGGAATGATGGAATCAAAAGAGAATGCTTTATATTTGACATGAAAACCCAAATCAAGACCTTCAGTAGCATCAAGCCCATACGAAAAAGATTCATATTCTGCAGAAAGAATATCATAATCAAAGTCCAAAATAGTTGGTTCAGTTACCTCATCATGTAACTTCTGTGAAATATCTTTAGAATCATCTAAATCATGAGGCTCAACTTCAGGTGTATCTAACTCACTAACAGTATCAGATTGTTCACCCATATCAAATTCACAAAAGTCGTTCAGAGTGGTGGGTAGGTCGACATAGAGTAAGACATCCTCAGTGACATCTTTGGGTGAGGTAGTGAGGTATGCAAGGTCTATTGATAGAGACGTAGGGAGGTCACTCTCTAGTTCTAGATTAGGCAAAGGCATGTTTTCATTCAAATCAGGCCTAGCAGAATAAGAGGGTTCACAATCATCATACAGACTAATGTCTGGTTTAGGAGGTCCTAAACTAGCATCAATCTCACTATAAGTCTCCCTATTTTGATTAAAACATGGAGAGTATTCAGTAATTCTCTTTTTCATTATCTCTATCATTTGATCAGTCAATTCATTAATCTTCTTTTCAAAACTTGCATAAGTAGCATCGACATAAGCACGAAAAGGACAAGTATAAGCATCATGATCAGAAGATTCACAATAATCACACAAGACAGGAGGCACACAAGAATAAGATGGTTCATATGAATTCACAAAGTGGTCTGAAGGGTAAGAATTAGCCTGAAAATCATACTCTCCATGAGTTGGGTATGTAAAAGTCTCATTAGCTTGTTCAAATGTATAGGTTTCCCAGGCTAATTTTTCAAAGAAATCTCAAACCTCATCTTGAGTTTTAGATAATAATTCTATTAAACCTCCAAGACAAAGTGATTCAATATAACTCCTTAACTCAACATTTAGACCCACAGCAATGACCTCACATATTTCCCATTTTTTGAAGTTATGATTCAGTTGAGCACGATATTTATTAAGCCTTAAAAGATAACGCCAAAAAGGTTCGTGCTCATACTGCGGGAAATGGAAAACTGGCATTTTATTTTTTTTTGAAGTTTTTTTTAAAAATTTTTTCAATTTTTAGGGGTTTTCAATTTTCAATTTTTTTTTTGCTTTTTTGGATTTTCAAAAATTTTTTTATGGTTTTCAAATTTTTCAAATTTTTTTTGGATTTTAACTTTTCTAATTTTTTTTAGATTTTTGAATTTTTTTCACAAAATGACTAAACTAAATAAAACGATACCAAAATAAAGAAAGTAAGAGTCGATACCAAAATAAAGTTACGAAATGACCAAAACAAATCACTTAAACGAATTACAACTAATAAACCAAATCACAACTAATAATGAAATAGACAAATCGAAGCAACGAATAAGAAAGGAGCTAAGAAAGTAAAAATATGACCTAATCTCCTGCCGTCGTCCCCGGCAACGGCGCCAAAAACTTGTTGGGTAAAATTTAGAGTTTAAAATAAAGTGCCGCAAGCGTACAGCTTTCGCTGTAGTACTTAAGGGTCGTGTCTTCAAGGACGACGAAAAAGATTTAGGCCATTAAAATTTCTAAAACTAACACTACCTAAACCGAAAGAAATACTTAACTTAGAAAGTTTCAACTAAGTAGTTCTTAGGACCTTAACAAGAGACGTAAACCAAAGGAAAACTTGAAGAAATATCTATTATGAAACCTCAGTCGACAAACTAAGCTATTAACTGCATTCTAACAACCAAATCAAATCAAACCAAATCCTGAGTAATCCACCAAACTGCTAAGAAATCAACGAAACCACCTGAACTAAATTACTAAGCTACGCATATCAACTAATATACCAACTACTAAATCACTTATTCAGTTCAGATTGGCATTCATTCGATCAAACAAACCCTCATAATCTTTTGACATTAATGAAACTAAACTAAATAGACCTTCATTCGACATTAATGCAACTAAGCAAACCGACATACTCCATTCAGGCAAACTAAGCAAGCAAGACAGCTTACTATAACATTCAAACCATTTTTTACTCAATCCACACCATCCCATCAGCCACATCAATATTCAAGTCATCACAACCCAGAACAGTCAAAACAGTATGGATCCATTCAAAGCAAGCTAGACAACGAGTATGGAAACGCATCGCAAACCATCGCCAACATTCAACCAAAACCAAGTTAACTCACTAAACCAGTCCCATAATCATCATCAATCAACTAAATTATTCAATCAAACAACTAACAGAGCAATGCTAGCCAACTATACTAATCATAAGTACCCAGTATTTGATTTCCAGCCATGTTCTGGGCAACTAAAAGAAGCAAAGGTTCAGAGGCAAACCAACTTAGAGTATGAATGCATCGGCACATGAGAGACGATTAGCCGACACCTCCCACCATTAGCAACACCAGAGCAAACCAGAAACACCAGAGCAAATCACGACCAAAGCTCGAACAGGGGAGGGGGATTCGAATGAAAAGCAACCAACATCCAAATTTTTGCAAAACCGAACCCAAAATCGTGAGTTACTGCTAGGAACTCAAAATTGTAGCGGTGCTACATGAAATTCGAAGCTAGCAAACCGAAATCCAACCGAGAACAACCCTAAGTTCCTGAAACCCGAAATTAAACTTGAAATTAACCCTAAAATTAACCCTACAATCATAAACGAAATCACACCCAGAATTCAGCCTGATGATTGCAAAATACAAATTCGAATCGAAAACCACTTGAAACAGAACAAAACCTTAAATCGCTAATATTGAAAATTAAAATGAACAACCTAAAATTAAACCTAAGAAAACGTTAAACTAAACCTAATTAAACCCTAAAACTGCCTAACCTCTTCAATGGCGTCCTGCCTTGATATATAAACGACCCAGCTTCAATCTTGGCTGTAGAATTTGTGTCTTGCGTGGATGGTGGAGATGGGGTTGGTGTGCTGGCTATAGTGGCGTGGCATGATGTGCTGTCCTGGTAGTTCGAAGAGAGAGAAAGCAATGGGGTAGAGAGAGGAGATGGAACGAAGATGGGGAGATGCTGAGGCAGGGGTTTCGGGTTTCAGGGTTCTGGGATGGAAATGTGAAGGAGGAAGGAGAGATAAGGGAGGGGGGCTGTGTTTGGGTCACGTGAGGCGCACGGTGGCTGGGGGAAAACAAGATCACGTGCAGCTCACATGCCGGTTTTTATTGGACCGATTTTTTTAATTATTTTTTCCTAGCTTGGGTCGGTTTTAAGTCAATTCGATTCATTTTTCAATTCTCGGCATTTTCCACCATTTTCTCGCATTTCCTTGCATTATTTCAAAATTATTCAAAACCTACAAAATAAAATAAAATCAAATTAAAACCTTAAAAATACGATTAAAACGAGCATAAAACAGGTGTAAAAGTACCTTAAAAATAGCTCATTTTTGATATGAATAACAATTCCCCTGTAAGCTTTGTGATTCTTTTCATAAAAGGTGAGCAGCAGGGTTCTGTAATGGGCCCTTTATCTCACTTTGGTTGATGTCTTTTCTTCTTGCTCTGCTCTTCTTTTGCAAAACATTACATCATAGTTCATCATAACATAACTCACTAAATACATATTATGGCTTACTAATTTTCTGGCTAGAGCTCACTGTCACTACACATATCTCCCAGCACACTAAAATAGACTAATGTTCACCACCAACAAGCCCTTTTTGTTTGTCGCTAGAGATATCCAAAAGTAATGTGTGCTCACTAAAAGTTTCATTCTAGCTCACTATAACAGACAATCGTCAACTATCAACAAGTGCCCGATAGCTTATTACAAATGATGTTCTACTCACTAAGGTATGTGTTCTACTCAGTAAAATTTATGTTGTGCTCACTTAAAATAATGTTCTGCTCAATATTCTACTCACTAAAAATGCAGTCTAGCTCTCTAAAATAGACTAATGTTCACCACCAATAAGTCCTCTTTGCTTATTGCTAGAGCCATCTAAAAGTGATGTGTGCTCACTAAAAGTGTCATTCTAGCTCACTGTAACATACAATTGGCAACTATTAACAAGTTCCCCATAGCTCACTAAAAATTATATTTGGTTCACTAAAAATCATATTCTGCTAACTAAAAAATATGCTGTTCACCAGGATTTATTTAATTTTTCAAAATTCTTACTAGCTTTATGTGTTGTTATCTTTTTATCATGTTCTTTTCCAGGAGATTTTCACTTTGTTTGCTGACTTTCTATTACTTTTTGTTCTTCTCTTTCAATCTTTTCTTTGCCAGTAGATGATTTTTTTTACAGCTGTACTATCCTTGTCCCTTGGCTCTGTTGGTGTCTCTAGCAACGGTGGTGGTATCTCAAATTTTTCTGGGGCTAGTTGTGTCTTAAGAGCTTGTCGTGGTTGTGGGGGCATTTGTGTCTCAGGTGTTGGTGGACGTCATGGTGGTGTCTTAAATGTTTGTGAGGGTGGGGAGGGTAGTAGTGTCTGAAGTTTTTGTAGGGATGGGGGTGGTAGTGGTGTCTCAAGTGTTACTGGGGCTGTTGGTGTTAAAGGAGCTGGGCTTTGGATGTCATCGATTAACTTAAAACTGGGCAAGTCATTGTCCCCTTTTCTGGATATAGGGCTTTTCCTTCTTGGACTTTTGGCTTTTGAGCTGCTAGTCATTTGTTTATGCTGGACAAAACCATTACCTACTTTAGTTATCTCCCCTAGGGTTAGGGACGTGCTTATGACTGCATCTCTTATTTTCTTCATCTTGACTGGATCACTATTTCACCATTCATCATCTTGACTGAATGGTGATATCTCAAAAGTTTCCCCTCATTTGTCTTTTTGTTCCATGGGTGGTGATTTTGAGATTTGAGCTTCATAATATGAATAGAATGGTGATATCTCAAAAGTATTCCATAAAGGTTTTGTATCTCTTGAATGCACTTGCCAAAGCGTTTGTTACTTCAGCCATTTCTTCCACATCTTTCTGTATGTAAACATCACTGAAGTATTATAACATGTTATATACATATTTATTTTATTTATTTTCTTCTTTTTAATTGATATAGTTATATTAAATCATACCTCTAACTCTGATGTTTCATCATTTTGTGTCCTTGGTTTTTCATTTTGTTCTTGCTAACTTTTTCTGGTCAGTACAACATGCTCTTCTTTGTTGATCTGTATTGAAGGCTCCATTTTGCCTTTTCCCAATCCTTTTATCACATCTTTGTTGTCAATTTGATTAGCTTTTTCTCTCCTCTTTCACCCTTTCATTCAACTTTTTTATAGTCCAGCTGTTGATTGGTGGGAATTGTCTCTCAATAGTCCTCCTTGTGAGGAGAACTCCGTCAACATATATCATCTGCAGGGGACATGTTTATTCAAATCAATTTAATATGTGTTGTGTGAATAAAAAGAGGTACTATTTGTGATACATATGTTAAGTTAAGAAATACAATAATATTTAGTTAGTTAAAAAAAAAACTTTCTGCTCACTAACATAAATATACTGCTCACTAAAAATGCATACTAGCTCACTAAAATAGACTAATGTGCACTGCCAACAAGTCCTCTTTGCTTGTTGCTATAGCTATCTAAAAGTGATCTCTGTTCACTAAAAATGTCATTTTATCTCACTGCAATGTATAATTGTCAACTATCAATAAGTTCCCCATAGCTCACTAAAAATAATGTTCTACTCGCTAAAATATATGTTCTACTCACTAAAAATGCAAACTAGCTCACTAAAATAAACTAATGTTCACTAAAAGCAAGTCATGTTTGCTTGTTGCTATAGCTATGTACAAGTGATGTGCACTTACTAAAATTATCATTCTAACTCATTGTAATAGACAATTGTTAACTGTGAACAAGTGCCTCACAACTCACTAAAAATAATGTTTGGCTCACTAAAATATATGTTATGCTTACTAAAAATAATATTTTGCTCACCAAAAATGTGTTTTATATAGTATACAGATAGAAAAAGAAGGAGCTTACCATCAAGAATAAAATACAGTTGTTAAAGTTTGAGGCTCTCTTTTTGATAGATTCACACAATTTATCGATGGTGTATTGACTCCAATGAATTATTGCTATGTCTTCAATATTTGCAACGTTCTTTGCAAAATAGGGTAAACAATGTTTATTCTTCAATCCATTGAAGAAACAAGACACCATGTACAAAATGAAACTTTACCCTGCATTAGCCTAGTTCATTATGTACTGTGGCATTTGGCTGAGCTTTGGTGTCTCATCTTCAAGATTCCATTCCTTCCTCCATGCTAAAAGGATTCATTGTATTCGGGGTCTGTTTGCTTCTTTCCGTAAAACTCTTCAACCTTCCTTCCATCAATTGGGAGTGCCAATATGAGATGTACGTCTATTGGTGTTATCTCTATCTTGTTTTTAGTTGTTATGTACGGTGTCATTGAGTAGGGGTCAAAGTTTTCCATAAGCCATTTGCATAGATCCCCTGATAATTCAGTTCGTTTCAACTCTAAGAATCCTCCAAAACCGGTGTCCCATATTGCTTGTTTCCATGCCTCATTGAACTTGTCTATCATTCCAACAAACCCTGCTAGCAACATTCTGGTCAGAAAAATCTTCGTAGATTCTGTGTCTGTCTCTACAGGTTTTTGCACAGGCTTAGGATCTGGAACACTAATGCTAGTATTTGCTTGTTGTTTTGGATATTTCTTTGATGAACAGGTTGCATAACTAAAAATTGTCCATGTTTTGTAGGACTTAGGACTTTTTTTGACACTCCTCCTCTCTTTTTTTAGTTTTAGCTCTAGCACATTTCCTTCATCTCATTTGGAGTTGCTTTGTGCTAGGTTTTGATGCTTGCTTTGTTTTCTTGATTCTTTTCATTAACGATTTATCTTTAGACTCAATTTCATATTCATGCCTATGTTGAGGACTTTTGTAAGTTAAGTCCTCTACCATGTCATCTATTTCTTCTGAAATTTGTCAATGAATATCTGTGATTACCTTCTTTGAGCTTTCTTAGGAATGTTTTTTAGCACTTTTGGGGATCCTCTATGCTACATTCTTCTTGTTGTGTTTTTCTTTTCCTAAGTGTCTCTTATGCAATCTTTAGATTTGTTTGCTCAGTCTTTTTCCTTTTTTTTTTTTGGTTTTTCCTCCACAACCTTCTCTTTTTTTTTCTATGTGAGTTTTTTCTTGTGGTGGTTCTATTGTTTTATGTAAAGTCTGGTCTGACTTTTTTGGTTCACTGGCTTTTGAGTCTTTTATAGCAGGTCGCCCGAACCCGAAAAACCTGTAAATTAGCAAGTCAAACCCGACCCGAATCCGAATCCGAACCCGCCCGCTTGACCGGAACATTATATCCTTAGTTTTTTTATTTTTCTCTAATTTATCTCTTTTAACAATAATGGTTAGTCATTTTTATTGAATATTTTGAAAAGACATTATATAACTATTGCATCTATTTATAAATTAAATAATAATAACCTTATTTTCTCTTCTCCATTATCTGAAAATAAAACCGTACACAACTTTTAAATGAAAAAAACTTAAAAATAGGTATAAAATTGCATGGAATAACTATCTAAACTTTTTAACAAAGTTAATTTAAAAGAAGACAAGCATTAAAGATGCGAAAGTCATACCATTTATAGTTAGTAAAACAAATCTGTCCAATTTTTTTAAAATTAATTAATTTGTAATAATTTAAATTTTTGATGTTATAATTGCAAGATAATATCTTATACTTCTTTTATTTAATTTTACTTGATTTCGTTCTGACTAGTCTTGAATTATGATACTAACGATGGAAAAAAGACTAGCCGTATTCGTATTTGGGTCGGCCCATTAACAAAGTTTTACTTGATTGGACATTGATAGGTTAGTTAATAAAAATATTAAATCATTAAATAGGTTATTAGCGGTGAAACTGTTACAACCCATTAAAATGCTCCAGACGGGCTGCCCAATAACTAGTTGACCTACTATTAACCTTCTTTCAATATACGGGTCGATCTATCCAAAATTAAGTGTGGCTTAATTCTTTACCCACCCATATAAGATGTTCATATATTATAATAAAATGTTTGAATATTTTAATATTCTTTTGAGAAATTACAATTATGATGCATTTTCATTAAATGCTAACAATTTTGAGTAATAAATATGCAAAATTTTTGATTTAAAAAAAAAATAACTCACAGAAAAGGCGCTCTAAACCCGTTGGGTTGATCCAAAACCCGTAAAACTGAAATACACCCCCCGTATTTTACCCGAACCCAAAATACATCCAACCCGTATTTTACCCGAATTCGAATACACCCGACCCGTATTTAACCCGCCCGCCCGAACTAACACGTCTAATAATTAACAATAACAAAAATTCTTATTGACATTAATAATAATAACCACAATAATAAACAATAATAATAATTATTATTATTGACATTAAAAGTAATATTGACATAAATATTTATAACTATTACTAATTATAAATATTAAAAGTAATAATAACAAAAATTATAATAATAATTATTATTGTTACTAATGAATTATAATAGTAATTACAGTAATAATAATTAATAATAATAATAATTACACATCTTAATAATAAAAATAATAATAATAATTAGTATCAATAACAATAAAAATTTCATATTATTAATATTAATAATAGTTAATAATTATAAAAATAATCATTAATAAATTTAAGAATAATAATAATAATAATTATATTAATAATATAAATTAATATTAATAGTAAATATTTTTAATTATTATTGGACAATTAATTAAGCAATAGATAATGACTATTATTATTAATAATATTTAAAATAGTTACTATTAATATTATTATCAATTATTAATAATTAATAATAATAATAACTAATTGATGATAATTATTACAACTATTCTTTTTAACTGATAATAAAAATAATAATGAACCATTGCTAATAATAATTAAAAATAATGATTACAGTAATAATTGTTGTTAGTATTAGTAATAATCATAATAATTGCTAATATTAATAATAACAACTAATATTAGTATTAATAAAAACACTATTAGTAATAAATGCTACTTATTAATAATAATAATAATAATTATTATTATTATTATTATTATTATACTTATGTTTATTATAATGATAACTATTATTAATGAATATTAGAAATAATTAGAATAATAATTATTATTATCGATATTAATAATAATTGCTATCATTGATATTAATATAAATACTAATAAAAATTAGTAATAAAAAATAATTAGTAATAAAATAATTAGTAATAATAATGATAATTAGAAATATAAAAAATAGTTACTAATAATATTAAGAATGATAACAAAAATTCTTGTTAATATTTTTAATAATAATAATTAATAATAATAATTAATCATAATAATTATTATTACAAAAATAATTAAATAATAATTATTAGTAATTTTATAATTGTTAATATTAAATATAATTACTATTTATTTTATTGTCAACCAATAATAGTTATTAAAAATAACAATTATTATTAAAACCAATAATTATTATAGTAATAATTCTAACAAATAATAATAGTAATAATAATAGTCGTACTAATTTTTAATGTTGATAATAACAATTATTAATATTAATAACAACTGCTATTGTTACAATTGAAGTTATTATAATAATAATTATTATTAATGAATATTACCAGTAATCATAATAATAGTTAATATTAGTAATTATTATTGTTATTCTTATTAATAATAGTTGTTATTAATGTTAACATTAATCATAGAAACAACTATAATTGCTAATATTAATAATAATTAATATTGCCAAATTAATAATTAATACTTTTAGGAATAATCATTATTATTAATTAGCAATAATTATTGATGTTAATAATTATTATATAGATATTAATTATTTAATTAATTATTAACATTAATTATTATTGTTACTAATATTAAAAATAATTACTATTACTATTAATAGTATTAATTATTAATAATGGTTAAATATTGTAATTAATAATAATTATTATTACAATAGAAATTATTAGTTAATAATAAAAATAATAATAAATCATAAACTATAATTAACAATAATAATTAATAATAATAGTTGCTTATGTCAATAACTATTATTCAATAATTAATTAATTAATTAACATTTAGTAATGATAATTATTATTAATATTAAATCCATTACTATTAATAATTTTATTAAGTAATTATTATTATTAATAATTATTATTAATAATTAGAATGACAATACTTACTAGTATTAATAATAAAAATCATAATAGAAATGGGTGGAAGTAGTTATGAGTGGTATTTATTTTGAAGAGTGGAAAGGAGTGGGAAAGAATGAGAAACAGTGGCAAGGAGTGGAAATGAGTGTGGAAGAATAGGAAGAAGTGGGAAGGAGTGGGATGGTTCATTTACCTACAAAAGGAACTGGGCCTAAATCAATCCCCCAATGATCTATGCCTCATCCCCACACCTTCCTTCTCTCACCCCATGCTTTCACAATTACAAACTCCATAACTAGCAAGAGCTTACTCAAATTCTCCATCACTAAATCTACCAAATTCTACTTCACTAAGTAATGTTTGGTTGGTGGAAAATAATTTTTCCAGAAAGTAGTGTTCCAATTTTCCGTTGTTGGCATATTAAAAGTTAAAAAACTATTTTCTAAGGAAAATAATTTTCCCCTCAATTGAGGAAAATGATTTTCTTTTTAAGAAGATAAGAACTTGATTTTCTTCCTTTAACTTTTTGGCAATAGGGTCAGCTGAAATTCAGATGCAAAATTCAATTTCAACGGCTTGGATCAAAATTTGACCGCGCAATGGGAAAGAATAAAATAAACTCAAATCTAGATTTTGAGTTCAAATTTCTTTCATTTGGTCGACATTTATCACCGCCACCACAATTTAATCGACATTTTTTATCACTAGAATAATTCAATTGACTCACACCTAAAATAATTTCAACAATTTAGATTAAAGCTTAATCACTAGATAGAAAATATTAAAATAGGCTTAAATTCAAATTTTGAGCTTGATATTATTTCATCTGGTCAACATTTTTTTTTTTGCACAATGACAATTCAATCAACATTTGTCGCCACATAAACAATGCAGTTAATATTTTTCACTGCTAGACAATTTCAATAGTTTCGATTGAAACTTGATCATCGAATAAGAAAGATTAAAATAGGCTCAAATCCAAGTTTTGAGCACAGCATTCCTTTATCTGGTTAACATTTTTTTTCGACAGGACAATCCAATCAGTATTTTTCGCCACTTAAACAATTCAGTTGATATTTTTCATCACTAAAGAATTTCAACGATTTAAATCAAAACTTGATTATCCTAGAAGAACTATTAAAAAAGCTCAAATATGAATTTTAAGTTACAATATTTCTTCATTTAGTCAACATTTATCTCTACTATGATCATTCAATTGATATTTTTTGCTATTTAAACAATTCTTCAGTTGATGTTTTCCTTTTTTTTAATGGAAAATAATTTATCTTGTATCAAACAACGGAAAATGTGATATGAAAATCAATTTTCTTTGGAAAAACATTTTCCACAGAAAATGATCTTTCAGAAAACCTATTTTTTTTTCAACCAAACACTACCTAAATCTAAAATGATTGATCAAAGGCATGCCAAGGTTAGTGTGACAATTATAACAGAAAGGGGTTGAATAAGGCCTCCACATCAGGCTTTGAGGGAGACACCGAGTAGCAGAAGGCAACGTAAATTGGGCTGCTGAAGCAGGAAGGAGACTTGGATTCTTCAATTATTGACACCCTTTCATTTTAATCTTTGTCATTCAAATTTAGACAAACATGGATAGATAAAGAGGCTTGGTCTGATCTCTGATTTTAGGGCTTAGGGAGAGCAAGGAAAGGGTTGCAGATTGGCAATTTTCGGCAGTTTTAGGTTAGTAGTTAGAACTAGGCTGGGTCTAAACTGGGTGGGGGTTAATTAACAGTACATGTATAGATAAAAAATATTCTATTATCAGATTTATTTTTTCCTTTTATGAAATTAAATAAAAGCAAGGCCATAAAACTGATAAATTACCATCAATTATTTTTTTTCACATGTCGAGTGTTTTTTTTAATGTTTGGAAAAAAACTATGTGTACTAGTCTATTTCACCGGAGCGGAGTTGGGTACTTAGAATTTTATTTTCTTTGTTTCTGGATTTGTGGAGTGGGATTTTACTCCTTCTAGACAGGAGGTGTACTACTAGGAATTTATTTTCTTTCTCATTGAAGGCATATATGCACATAGACATCGTATCTTAAACTTTGCATTTTTATTTTCGTACCACTTTTTAATTATTTTCTTTTTCTAACATAATTTCTTTTCTTTTTTTTACATAATTTATTAGCTAGGAAGGGTAGTTTTACAAGCATTATGCTTTCTCCTTAGGTTGTTCCGAACCTCTACAGTTTCCCTCTCCTCTCCATATTTCTCTTATGAGGAATTGGATTTTTTAGGGAATTGACATGGTGAAAATTTTACTGACGTTTTTTTATTTGTGATATATTTTTTTAGTTGAAGAAACTAATGTATGTAATTTTGTGGAATTTGAAAGAGGAGTAGAGGTAGAGGTGTTGAAAAATATGATGTAAAATTAACTATTTTTAAGTTGATTGCGTTTTCCCTTGAAGTTTTTTTGTTAGCTTCTAATAGGTCAAAACGTTTTGCAACTAATTGCTTGAGTTGACTATTATTTTATTGTTATTGTTTATTATCAACCTCTCATAAAGCAAGAGCCAAGAGGCTCCTAGTTATTAATTAATGCATTACATTTGCTAGCTTGCTGCTTATCAATAACATTTGCATATCAAATGTTTTGGTGTAAAGTATCCCATGGATTTTAATGGTAATGATCATCCGGTAACGTTGACCTTGTCAGACTTGATCACGGGTCAGTTTAATTTTTTAATATAAATACGCAACAGTGCTTAAAAAAGATGGAAGAATAAGTGAATGGTTTGTTCAACTAAATAACATGGGTTCTTCTACTTTGATTGGACCAAGTTGAGATTGACTATGGTCATGTTCCAAACATAGCATTTTTTTTTTTTTGCACTTTTATATAATTAGCATTAGGTGAGAGGTCGGTTCGGGGTTCTACTTGCTGCACCCGAACAGTATCAAAGGGTAGTTGAATCTTGGCAGGAGACTGCATTTATGAATAAACTTAACAGTGCGGTAGGGACGCTTCTTCTCCAAAGAAAGCATTCGGTGTGCTTCGACCCGACTATTTCTAAAGCCTCCATATCTCTCAAACTCGACCCCATTTGTACATCTCTCATGTTTTGATTCTATTGTCATTTTGCATATGTAAGCTTGATGTATTTTAGATGTTCTTGATATATTATTGATCTTGTTGTTTTATATGTTGTAATCCCAAATCAATAGAAGAGTTCATTCATTTTTTGAGGTTTTTCACAAATATTTCCAACAAGAAGATGATCTTCCTTAAAAAATGCATTATATGCACAACTTGACTCAATGTGGATTTCATGTTATGGGGTTGAAAGTATCTACAAATAGCAAGGGACTTTGCAATTGCCAAGATGGCATAGAGCCTGCAGGTGGTTGATCTTCCTTTAAGGAGCCCAACATTCTGATGGACCAGAAAGAGCATTATAGGGGCAGTATAGCAGTAGGCAAATTGAGCATTATGTTTTCTAGGGAAGAAGATGCACATAACAGACTGTGGAGGAATTAATTTTCAAGGCTTAATTTAATTTCTCACCGTGTGCAAGTGAGATCCCATTGGAAGTTATTATTATTATTGTTGCTTACTTTTTTTTCAATGAGTTAAGGACATGTCCGGTTCAGCAGCTGCATTGGCTCGGAGGTGTGTAATTATATAGTTAGTTATCTAATTATAGAATCAAAAATACAATATGTGATTATGCGATTCTTTTAACGCAAATTTATTTTAACAAAAAAATATTTAAATTATGGA
Source organism: Carnegiea gigantea (assembly GCA_029747015.1). Lineage (NCBI taxonomy): Eukaryota > Viridiplantae > Streptophyta > Magnoliopsida > Caryophyllales > Cactaceae > Carnegiea > Carnegiea gigantea. The sequence goes on along the minus strand of JAKOGI010001246.1, from coordinate 225,792 downwards.
GATTACATGTCTTGCTGTGTAGCCCATAAGAGTTCCATATTCATTTAGTTGATCTTAACTATGTAGACCTCCCGCACCTGAGCATAGGCAAAAAGTAGTTCTTCTTATAAATGTCAAAATCTCATAGTACACAAATATTTAATGAATCATTTTTAGCATTGTTTTGCCACGTAATAATGTAAGCAGCCGTATCATATCACATTATATCAGTTAGTATCAATTATACTTGACCAGTGTCAACCTGCTTGATTGACTAGACTTCTTGATCAATTTAGATATACAAGTGCAAAGGGAATTTTTAACGACCATATTTTAACAACCAAACATAAAAAGCATCGTTAAATGTTAGTAATAGCGACGAAAATGATTATTTGTTGTTTAATTTCATCAAAAAATCGTCATTAGATAACGTACACTAAAATAGGTCGTTATTGATTTTACAACGTTCATTATTATTGTCAATAGGAGGGAATATATAAAAATTATGGACGAAAGATAAAAATGAAAATCTGAAAATTAAATACAATATTTCTCACCTAAGTTAAAATTATTAGAGGAAGAAATAGGTTTATATTAATGATATGAAGGCAAAACCATTTAGAATTAATTAATGAATAAAAATAGCAATATGTTTAATCCTTGAGCCTGGTGACTTATTGTTCTCACGCGTGCAATTAAGGAAGGGGGCTGCCACGAAAAAATCACCAGAAGCTTCAAACCCCTCACATCTTGCTTAACCCAGAAGCCCTCAAACCCTCTCAATTGACTCCTCCCCTTTCCGCAGCACCTCCACCTTCTTTTAGAGCCCGGAAAGCGAGTCCTCGGCAGTTTTTTTGTGCAATTTTGCTTCTTTTCTTGATTTCACGTTTGGATCACCTTATTCTTCTTCCATTGTCATGATTTTATTTTTCAATTGAGAAGTTTAGTGGGTAGGGAGTGTTTATTTGCAACTAACTGGGCACGATTTGAACGAATCATTCTTATTGCAGATTGATTATTTTGCTGGGGGGCCTGCCAAGTTCACGAGTTCTTTGTGGGTCTTCAATGATCTTGGTGAGTTTTTCCTCGTATGGATTATAGTCAAATTGTGTTTATCAACAGTAAATTTTGAGATTTTGTGTTGTTGGATGGTTGGAATTAACTGATTTGTGATAGGCTTTTGTAGAAAGAAACAATTTGGTTATGGATGCCAGTAAATCTGTCAACGAAGTTTGGGATTAGAGTACTTCGTTCATCTGCACATTACATGCTCGACAAAATGCCTGACTCAGATTGCTTAGTTTTATACAAGATTGTTTGTTTTTTTTTTTTTTTTGGGGGTTTGGGGGTGTTCTGTAGTGTTTTTCACTAAGCTGTGTCCTCCTTTTTTTTCTAAATTTTAGAAGTATACATTTGAGCAGGAAGGTATGGCGAAGTGTTTTCACTGATCAAGGCTTAGCTTTTAGGTAGTTAGATACCGTTTATTGCTCTGGACCCTTATTTCTTTAATCTTGTTTCTGCTCTAGAAAGTTGATTCTGCTTCGCCTCTTTTCTGTTGCGGTAATTTTGAGGCTTAAAACTTGCGTAATTGGGTAAGTGGAGTATGATAATTAATGTAGTGCTTTTTTGGTCTAATAGAGGGTTCTAGCATGTTGTCGTATAGCCACAGTTTCGAGGATCAAAAGCAAAAACATGTATTTTAGATGCCAATAAAGTCTCTTAATGGCATGAAAGTCATCCTTTCACCATATCTCCGCTGATTTGATCACTCCATTCTCGTCAGTGCATGTTGTATCTTTGAGTTATGTAAATTGTTAGGCATATTGTGGGGTATTATGCCACTGTCACTGGAGACTTTGTTAAGATTCAAGAGAACTTGATACGACTTGCCTCTAGAAAAACTGTGATGATAAGTAGATGCACTCTCATTGTTTTTATAGATTAGTGATAGATTGCAGTATTGGTATCAGCAGTTGCTACCATGTTGTAGTTTGGAATAACTTCTGAGGTTACATTTCTTTCTTTGCCTCCTACTATCATATTTAAAAGGACACCTATCATATTGAAGAATACACATGAATTGGCTTAAGATAAAGTATTTGTGCCCATCTGCCAGGTTGAGCTAATAGTTTGATACACCTTTCATATTTCAAATGTAAAAATGCATTTTGTTCAGAAGGTTCCCAGCACACTGATTTCTCAACCCCTTAACGTTTAGGATGATCTTACTTCATCTTCCCTGCTTCAAGATGCAGGCTCTATATATGTATTCAGATTTATCGATCTTGATGGACTTAAGTTCTAACACCTCTTCATTTTTGTAGATGCTTGACGACATGGGGTGCTCATTCGAGTTCGAACACTTCCCTGCTTTTATCGGTTATTGACGAAGATGACGGATCATTGGCAGACTTTTTTTCTCCTTTTCAGTTAGCAGTAGTTACTTGTATTCAATTTTCGACTTCGAGAACGACTTTCTAGTTTCTGGCAAATATATGTTGCTTTCTCAAAATACATTGTTTTTAGGAAGTTGGTGTCTAATTGTGTTTTGTAGCGTAATATCGCAAACTACAGGCATTCGATTCAATAAATATCTATAAATTCAAGTTCAGTGTTCCTAGTATGTTTGTGATATATTCAATCAACTGTTAACTCCTGTTTTGAATATTGTATGAATTAAATATATTTCGGTCATTCATAACATTATTAATGATGAAAAAATATTGGTTGTTATGATGTTCCTTCATAACTAATTGTACTTTTTAATGAGGTTACTGTTCATCATTGGCTTCACCTGAAAAAATAGCAATGAACCAAATCCATCGTTAATGGTTAGGAGTTTAATTTTTGATACACATAATTTTCAAAGTTTGCGACAACTAATTTGGTCGTTAATAATATGTTGCTCATTGTTGCTTAATCTATTAATGACAATGATACTATGTTTCATCGTTACTTCCACAAACGACGAAGTTTTTAAATGGTCGTTAAAATTATTTACGACGGGACCAATAACAATGAACAACGACAAATATTTTTTGATCGTAAAAACATTTAACGACAACAAATTGAGCATTTAACGACCAATTTGCTTATCGTTAGAACCCTCTTGTAATTACCAATACAAAGAGATGATGCAGATAATAAATTAAAAATAATTTTATATACATTCTCTCTCACTTTTACTTTGAGCTAAAATGAATTAAAATGTGCATGCTCGCTAAGAAGATACATACATTGCTTGCAATACAGGGGATCAACATATTCAGCTTTGACTCATTCTTTGAATATTATTATTTTCTTTAGCGGACATTTACGAAGTTCGCACATATGCTAATACAAGTGAAGTAGAATACAATTAGTGGGGTCTAGATGAGCTCACATTGACATCCCACGAAGCCCTAAGTCACCTACATGCATGTTTTGCAAGTTATTAGATAGTCGTTTGAATATGGGCATGTAAAATTTGTTGGAGAAAGGGATTCAGATCAACTTTGTGGTACCGGATATACCAACGAGTCGTGAACGACATCACTTTTCGTAAGACTTATTTGCTGTGTACTACAAATAGTCTTCGGGATAAAACGCTGATAGACAAGTGTACATTTTCATATTTTCTCGAGTTCAAACTATGGGAAAGTGATTCATAAGAATGTGTTTTTGCACACCTTATTCCCATCTTGTTATCATATCCTATATGTTATATTTCTCTTCTCCTTATCCATGACTTTTATAACATGCCAAAAGGCACTATGCCAAGAGGCATCACAAAGGATAGGAAAAGGTACCATGCCAAAAGGCACCATACCAAGAGGCACCACAAAGGATAAGATAGGAGTTAACATGACACATTTATCCAACAAATCAGATAAGAACCGTTGAAAAACCAACTCTTGAAATGTCCAACAATCCCCCACCATTGAAAAATCGTATCTTGAGTTTTCCAATCCCCTACTGTACCAATAATGAGAGAAGACAAATTTTGAGAAAACAAGGAGATTTATGCATCATGAAAGTATCTTGCGATTTGAACTTTCACTTAGTGAACATAATTTCAATTAGTCTGAATGTCATAGTGGACAAGTCTTTGAACTATACATCCTTTTTGACTAATTGGATACATCTCACACATGAACCTCAAAATACACTTAGAATTTTGACACAATTTAGGGCCACGTGTCCATATCCTTAGTGAGTGTACCAAGCCATGCCCCATTTGGCTCTCGAAGCGGCCACACTTCACACTCACATAGGTAGACTCTTTATACTCTTTCAAGGACATGCCCCCGTATATTATGGCATACCAACTTTACCGTTGAAGAGTCTATTAAGAGCTTTCGCTCACCCTTTTCCTTACATACAGGTAATTTCAAGCACTTAAACTTTGGGATGGAAGATAAACATAATAGTGCTTGCAACCATCCATATGATAAGCTCCACCGCATTGAACTCAAGACTTGACATCTCACCAAGTGTGAGTTGGGTGCCTGTCATTAGTGATTAGATAACGGGCACTTACCCATCCCCATTACTAAGGTCACTAGATAAAAACATATCATTCGATGACCTTAAATATATAATAGTCATGCTCAAATCAATTCGAACTAGTCAATGCTTATACAACTTTCAAGGTCAATAGATATATACATATCATTTCATGACCTTGAATATATCATGATCATAATCAGATCTATCTAGACTAGTTACTGCTGTAGAACATTTTGAATTCTCAAGAAATTATACCCCCCGCCATTAATACGATTAAACTATCGTATTATAAGCTATGGATAAAATCACACTAAATAGCGTATACACTTTTGAAATGGATCCATATAAATTTAAAATTTAATACGACGTCCCTTTGTAAATCTCAATATTTGGGCTCACAAGATTTACAAAGTTGCTAATATTCATAACCATAACCTTTATCCAATTCTGATGGATTATTCATATGGTTATAATTTAATCCACAAAAATAATGCTCATAAAATCAAAAAATTACCTCGGTTTTCATGGAAATTATCTTTCCAACTTATGCATACTTACAAAACCAAATATTTTGGTTTTCATGGAAATTATATTCAATTTTCAACTTATATATGATAAAAATATCATACCTATAACCATAATTTAATCCAATAAATTTGGATTCTTTACATGGTTACGCTTACAAATCAAAAATTTGACTTTTTATGGAAATCATATTCCCACATATATAATTTTATAATCATGTATATATCCACACTGCACCTTTATAATTTTATAATCATGCACATATTCAGACTGCACCTTTTAAATTGAGGATTTTCCTCCATAATCTATGCCTACCTCATAGATTATTTTACAAACTCACATATGATTAAATTATCATATTAACTTTGGCAGACACCATATAATCATCGTATCTAAAACACATACATATCCATGTGCATTTCTTTATAACTAACAAATACCAAATCACACTTTTAAGTTTTAGCCATAACTTTGTGTGACTTATTTTACAAAGGCAAACTTTACACCCAAGCTGAGGATAAAATAACATGCCTTAAATCAATTTGAAACATCGTATAATAAGTGGCCACAAATACCCATATTGCCATCTTAAATAAACAGTTCCTGATCAGCATCAATCTTACATAACAAAATACTCACTTTGATACTTATATTTAATTTATAATCGGCATGATCAAAATGACATTTCATTATACCATCATAAAATGTGATTCAAACTGAAATTATTCGCCCAAGCATAAGTCTATTGCACCTTATAATTCATCTCAATAACTTATACATGATCAAATAACCAAAATGATGCTCACAATCTTGGACATGATCAAATCCGTGTATAAGACATATAACCAAAAGATATTGTAAATTTTGACGGCTAACTTTCAACTTTCGTTTGGCCTTTTAAGACCATGCATATGAATGCATGAGATCAACATTCTAAACATAATCAATCTTAACAACGGCAAGGGCATCAAAACTTTAGACACACTACATGACAAAATATTGATCAACATTCATGTAGAAGTCTAACTAAGCGAAGGTGGCATATACCGGCATGCATGCATGTGCTATCCACTTTCCAAAATGCATTACAAAACATATTTGATTCAAATTTCTCATAATATTCCATGATAATATCTTACAAACTTAAATGCATGCCATTGTCAATACAGAAACACGAATCAAATAATGAATACCGTTAAACAACTGCATGCATATAAATGAATACTGCTACCCATAAATTATAAGAAAAGTACTTATCTTAACTTCCATCATATGGACAACTTCAGATACGGCATGGCCTTTGCATTACTACCCATAAATACTCGATCATCCGAGATGGAGACTATGATCTTTTCTAAATTCAACACTTATAAACTTATCCCACTTCTGAAAAGTTAGATGTCATCTCACGAATCGTTGCCACCAAAATAAGTCTTACGATTGTTAGGGAAAGGGATTCAGATCAACTTTGTGGAACCGGATATACCAACAAGTCGTGAACGACATCACTTTCCGTAAGACTTATTTGCTGCGTACCACAAATAGTCTTCGGGATAAAACGCTGATAGACAAGTGTACATTTTCATGTTTTCTCGAGTTCAAACTATGGGAAAGTGATTTATAAGAATGTGTTTTTGCACACCTCATTCCCATCTTGTTATCATATCCTATATGTTATATTTCTCTTCTTCTTATCCATGACTTTTATAACATGCCAAAAGGCACTATGCCAAGAGGCACCACAAAGGATAGGAAAAGGTACCATGCCAAAAGGCACCATACCAAGAGGCACCACAAAGGATAAGATAGGAGTTAACATGACACATTTATCCAACAAACCGGATAAGAACTGTTGGAAAACCAACTCTTGAAATATCCAACAAAATTTGTATGTCATTTGACAAATATGTCAGAGATGTAATAGTGTTTAGGTTAAGTGATCAACTAAGCCTTATTTATTCTAGGATTGAAGTAGAATCCTGACATTGATCCCTCTGCTATATTAACTATTATTGCTCAGTTAATTAAGGTAAAGGAGCTTATTATGAATTGGCGCATTACACAAGTGTCATGATTTTGGACATTTTCAACATGATTGTCCTAATATATTTTCCTTTACTATTAGAGAGGTACGAGAGATTCAAGCCATTAAGAAAGAATCTAGTGAAGAAGAGGAATGCAATAATTAATATGCTTACTTTACTCACTTCGAATGTGGGTGAATTGTTGTTGATTAAGAGGGATTTACAAGTCATGAAGGCTCCTCTTGAAGATAGATATAGGGAACAAATCTTTCATTCAAGGTGCACAATTGGATGAAAGGTCTGTGGCTTAACCATAGATGGTGGCAGACGTACTAATTTAGCCTCTAAGAGACCCATTGACAAGCTTTAAAATCCCACCAAGGAGCATTCTACTCCATACCCTCTTCAATGCTTTCAACCAAGCAATGAGGTAATCACTTCTAGCAAGCTCTAATTTCATTCTCAATTGGTCCTATAATGACTAAGTTTTGTGTGATGTCCTCTTCATGAATGCATGTTGTTTATTACTTGACAGGCTATGGTTATTTGATAAACATATGGTTTATGATGGGCATGCGAAGACTTATTTGGTCAAGCACAATTGGTGCATTCTTACATTAGCATCTTTATCTCTAGCCAAACCTCACAAGGATAAACCAAGGAAGGGGAGTAAGAAAAACATTTTCATGAGAGGAACACTAGTAGAGTCTGTCAATAGTAAGAACAAGTCTCAAATTGCCTTACTAATGATAAATCCAAACACAAGTGAAGAAGTGGAATCTTTCTCCCTTGTGGTTCACTAAGAGCCGGATGATGTGGTCCCAAAGGAACTTGCTCCCAAAGTCTCATTGCCCATCGAGTCGGTCTTGGAGGAAAATATCCATGAGGATGTGAATGATAACTATTCTAAGCTTAATGAAGATGAATTATCTTGTGATGAGTGTATTGAGATATTCAATGAGTTCATTAAGCCTACAAATGCCAATTATCACTTTGGAGCATGCCCTAAAATCTGTAACAACTCTTACACCTTTAAGAAGGGTAGTGTTCTAAGCACATTGGGTATTTTCAAACCCAAAAGAGGCATCTAGTTCTCAAGGTTGGTGTTAATAAATTACAACCCTGACAATTTGAGGAAAAATCCTTCTCAACAAAGGGAGGTGGATACATATTAGACTCTGCCACATTACACCAACATCATTTAAAGCTCTCATCATGCTAAACCCTCAAAATAAAGTGAAAATTCACACTTTTGACCAATTGGTAAACTGATCAATCCAAGTTAATCCTTGGTCAACATTGGTCAATGGTCAATGCTTGACTTGGTTAAATGTCCAATTTTGGAGGCAAGAAGATTTTGGCACTTGACATCATTTGTTTTTTTTTTTTGGTTTAAGCAAAAAATCTTTTGTTTCCTTAGGAAATATGCTTAGAAGCTTCCTTTTCATAATGAATGAGCTTTATTGTTTCAAGCATTCTATTCGCTTAAGTTACTGCTTAATTCATATTAGGCTACTATAGCTTAGTAGGTGCATTATTCTCATTGGATAGGTTTTATAGCCCGGGAAGGGGCTACCTAGTTTTCTAGCCAAAATGTCCAAATATTCCATTGTAATTTATAGATTTATAAAATATAAAATGAAATAGATTGGCTTGATGGCCTTTCTCTTCTTTAAATCTCCATTCTTATTTTCAAGTTGCAAGTGTATTTAAATAGCGATTTGCGTCTCTCCTTTGGCCCTTATTCTATCAATTTCCTTTATGGTATAAAGAAGGTGGACTGTAGCTAAATGGTGTTAATCTTTATGTTGAATAATCATACATTGTTCTTAATTCAAAATCCATAATAATTTTATTGGTTTTTTGTTTGGGTGATCAAAATTTTGGGCAACTTTGTGTGAAGATTGGGTGAGAACCTTATTGTACCCAATTTTGGTTCGGATTGTTTAGCCACTTTCTTAGGATTGTTCTTTGTTCGGTCCAAACCGGAACAGAATAAGAGACTCGCTAGATTGGATCGGTTCAGACCATGTGTATTCGGTCTGGTCTAAGGTCCTATGTTTGCCCTAATCGGTCTTCGGTTTGGTCCCAATGTAGACTAGGTGGACTGAACCATGGACCAAATTAATTTGGGTTTTTAAAAGCTTTTCACATTTTCATTTAGGCTTCAGTAGTTTAGCGCCGCTCCAAGTCAAGGAAGTCGATCTCTCACTCTCACAAGTCTTGACCTCGTACCCTTTCCCTCTCCCTCTCCATCTCCCTTGACTTTCCAACCAGTGTGCGTCATCGACTCCACCAACCTGCGCACTCGCACACCTGCTACCTTCACCTCCATCAGTCTCTCTCGACGTTAGCCGTGGCTCACCTTCTCTCACTCTTCTTCATTGAAAGTACATGACATAATTGTATGTTTTTTAGGATCAGAATACTTGAGAATTAACTGTTGAAATTGTGTTTGTTCACCAGTATTTAGGAGGTTGAATATGTATATACCAAGCAGGATTTGCTTGATTATTTGGCCTAAGTGGAATAATGCAATGTAATCTTTAACCTGATTCGAAACTAAACAGATTGTACATTGGATGAACATGACAATTATGTGTATTTGGAATGGCAGTGACTTAATAAGAAGGTTTTTTTTTTTTTAATTAGATACTTTGATAACACTATATTATTCAACTAAAGATAACGACATGGTCGAATATATGCTCTACCAGATATTGAACCGATTCTTTAAGCCTCAGATTTGAGGCTAACCTAGCCTGGCTCGCCAGAATTGGAATTATTTGGATTGTTGATAGCCCATTCTGTCAATTATAGGTTATTAGTTATGGTTCAGGTCCAATGCATTGATCGTTTCATCTAATTCACACATGGCAGGAGGTGTAAGGGGGTCACATACTCACATGTCGTAGCTTTGCCTAAATTGCAAAACGTCTATTTCAAACAGACCCTAGATTAAGGAACCATTCTTGGTTGCCTATAAATCCATAGAAAAAGTAGTTAGGGTGTTTGCCTTATGGTTACAAAGACGAGTCTTGATTTGGAAACTAATAGGTATTTGGATTCATCCAAGAATTATGTGACTTAAAAAAGGATCTCCTGGACTTGGAAGGGAGGGATGCTTTGAGGTCCTCATTACTTACGATGCGTGTTTTGTAATTATATGGGCCGATGGAAAGAATGATGGTGATTGAAGTATTAGATTTTAAAGTTCCTATTTCTAATTTTCAGAGTGTATAATACAAGAAACTGCACGTAATTGTATGTTATTGTATCAAGAATTCAATGTAATTAGTTCAGAGCTGGCATAATGGCATGTAAACAAATTGTATCTTGATTGATGGTCGTCTCTAACTTTGGAAGTTTAAGGTATGAATTAAATCACTCTCCTTTGCCATTTTTAGGCATAAAGTAAAAGTGTATTTTATTAGAGGAGTCATTATGGAGTCCATTATAGCTTGTTCACAAAAGGTAAGTTCTGTATGTTTATTTTTTAAAGTAACACAATATAAACATATACATATATATATATATATATATATATATATATATATATATATATATATATATATATATATATATATATATATATATATATATATATATATGTATATGTATGTATATAGATGGTTACTTATTCTTTGAATCACTTGTGAATGCTTTGCTAGATGTCAAGCTCCAAATCCAAAGAGAGAAGTAGTTCAAAAATAGAAGAATCAGTTGACATGGATACTGATATTATAAGTGAGCACCAACAAAATGACCCTATTAAAATAAAAGATGATTAAGAGGTTAGTCAAGGAGCAACAAAAAGCAAGTGAAAGGGGAAACAAGTAGCTAGAAAGCATATTCAAAGGGAAGAGTGTTGGCAACATTTTGAAGAGATCAAAGAGAATGATAAAAGAGTGGTTGGTAAGTGCAATTCTTGTGGTATTATATATAAGGCTAGCCCTAGTTGGAATGGAACGAAGAACTTAAAAAATCATATTCCAAAGTGCCCTGATAAGCCGAATAACCAAAGCAAGCATACACAAATTCAATTGGGTTATGAAAAGCATTAAAATAATGAGGGAGAAGCCAGATTGAAGTCAGGGATACTGAATCATCATAAGATAAGGGACTCTATACTCAAAATGATCGTAGTTGATGAGTTGCCCTTTAGATTTGTTGAAAATGTGGGATTTAGGCAATTGATGTCTGTTTATTATCCTTCACTTAATATGCCTTCACGCATTACCATTGTAAGAGACATTTATCACTTATATGTCGATGAAATGGTGAAATTAAAGAATACCTTATACCTTCATGTCAAAGGGTGTGTGATAACAAACATATGGGCTTCACTTTAGAGGATTAACTACATGGTTATAACTGCCCACTTTTTTCATAATGATTAGAAATTGCATGAGAAAATATTGAATTTTTGTGCAATTTTTAGTCATAAATAGGGTGATGATATTGCCCTTGGAAAGTGTTTAGAGGATTGGGATTTAGCATCTAAACTCTACACTATTATGCCATGTTTGGTTTAATGTAATTAAAATGGTAATGCAATTAACATTATAATTATGATTTTATTACCATGTTTAGCTACAATTAAGGAATGCAATTAAATTTACATTGCAATCACATTTACTTCAACCTATGCAATTAATATTACCTAAAAATTTGCTAAACAATTTTGATTAAATTCATTCTATAACCAAAATTTAGCTTACTTACAGTTTCGATGTTGTGTAGCCATTGGTTCACCATCCCTTTCTGTACTATGCCTCCCCCCCCTCAAAAATGTCATCACTTCTCCCCTCCTGCCTTTTTCCTATTTATTATAATAATAATAATAATAATAATAATAATAATAATAATAATAATAATAATAATAATAACAATAATAATAGTAATAATAATAATAATAATGATGGTGATAATGATGATGATGATGATGATGATGATGGTAGTAATAATAATAATAATAATAATAATAATAATGATGATGATGATGATGATGATGATGATGATGATGATGATGATGATGATGATGTTGTTTCCAATCAAATGCCCAACCCCTACAATTGTTCGTCTTCCTCTTTGTTTGTGCTTTCTTTATACCTTTTTTTCCTATTTTATTATTTCAAGAAATATTTTTTGATATGCTGTCAAATGCAGATTTGTATAATTATATTTCTTTTGCATTTTTGCTGTCCACATCTTTTTCTTAAGCACAAAAGTTACTAAAATTGCACAAAATCATGAAATGAAATTAGATATATATAATTTTTAAGCATATCATCTCACATAGATTCATTAATTGAATCCGTTGATAAGCAACAACAAAAAATTGTAATGTAATTATCATTTCGTTACATTATATGAGTGTTGACCCAATCAATTTCAGTACATTGATATTACATTACATGCAACCAAATGCTACGTTGTTGTTGACAACGCTTGGGGCAATAACACTACTTGTAAAGCTGTTATTGATGATTTTAAGTTACATGGTCATTTCCTTTTCTCTGGTAGAGAATTCTTACATGTTAGGTGTATTATTTACATACTTAATTTGGTTGTATGGGATGGGTTGTAGGTTGTTGCGAGGTTAGTTAAGCATGTTTGAGCTGCTGTGAAGTTCATTAGGCAGTCTCCTAGTAGGTCGCAAAGATTTCAATAATGTACAGTTGCAGAAAAAATTGAGTAACGCTTTTTTGTCTCTTGATGTTCCCACAAGATGGAACTCCACTTACAAGATACTTAACATTGCTTTAGTGTAGGAGTATGCATTAACAAAGTATAGGAATACAAACCCTTATTATAATGTGGAGTTGCTAAAAGGTGATGAAGCAGATAGACCTCCTAACTCGAATGATTGGAAACATGTTAAACACGTGTTGGTTTTTTCTTGAAGGTTTTTTTATAATGTTACTTTTTGTTTGTCTGATACTTCATATGTGACATCCAGCATACTTTTCTTTGAGATTATGGCTATTCATACTATGTCAAAACATTTGGAATAATTTGTTGAGACCATTCATGATAATGGTGAAGAACGTGAGGAAATTGAGGGGATTGGATATAAAGTCACAAACTTTAAAGAATGGCAAAGAGATTGAGGATAAAATATGCCAAGTATTGAGGAACACCTAAGAAAATGAACGCTTTGGTGTATATAGTTCCCATCTTTGATCCTAGGTACAAGTTAATGGGTCTTAAGACTTTTCTTTGTGATTTGTTTGGTCAAGTACAAGGTAGTGCTATAGTTTTGAAAGTGAGAGAAATTAGAAGCTTTGTTTGATGAATATTGATAGTTGTACAAGCCATTGACTCTTCAAAGCGGGCGAAGTAGTTGGGCACAACCTAATGTTAAGGGTAATGCACCTGGTGGACTTGCCTCTTATGCACAAGAATTAAGAAAGAAGTTAAAGGGGCTAGATGAAGAAAGAAGAATCATTAAAACAAAGTTGCAAAAGTGTAAAAGTACATGGTTCTCCATATCCTCTGTTAGCCTATATAGCTCATGATATATTCGTCTTGCCTGCTTATATGGTTGCATCAAAGTCAATATTCAGTGTAGGAGGACGTACTCTTGACCCATTTAGAATTTCTTTAACCCCAAAGGTAATTGATTTAATTATTATAAATGTATAACTTATTTATCTTTTGCTAACTTATGAATTTTGTTTGATTTGATAGTGAAAAGATGGTCCAAGCTCTTATATGTGTACAAGATTGTCATAGAATAAGCATTAGATTAGATATGAATGACTACTTCAATGAATTACGAGACCTTGAAAAGGGTAATGTTTAATTTTTCACTTCTTTTTTAATTTAGGTTATTTATATTAATGATTTTATATCCTTGAACAATTAGTTGAACATTTGAGAGAAGAGCAACTTGTTGCAAAGCAATCCTTCTCCAAGTCTAAGCCATTGGTTTTAAGTTTGGGAGTCGCATTTTTTTTGAGATTGAGTTGTTTTGAGAGGAGAACATATTGTTGAACACTTAAAACTTTGGTTATGTAATTAACTTTCAAACTTAGTTGATTATGTATTAAACTTTTTACTTTTGGAGTTGCTTTAGATTTGTGTTGTGGTTGTATTGGTTATTTGGTTGGTAAGTTAGGAAGTTGGTTTGCCTTGTTATGTAATTAACTTTGGAGTGACAGAGTCCGTTTAGGTATGCATCATGCATGTGCTTCATGATTTATCATTTTATGAAATAGGTTATGGTTTGAGGAAATTGAAATAGGTATGCAGCATGGCTGATAGAAGATCATTCAAAGGCTAATAGTCCAAATGCAAATGAAGGAAGACTACCAGGCTAGCAGCAGTAACCCATTTTTTAATTTTTATGGGATTTTCTACAGTAGCTCATTATTTGTTTTTATGTGGCATGTTCGTTTCATTTCTATTAAGGTTTCGTCCCAAATTGGTCTGGCGCAATCCAGTATGGGTTCTCTATGGTCCAGTCTAGACCAACTTTGACAAATCCAGTCCTCAGTCCTCAAGCTAGACCTTAATTGTCTTCAATCTAGGCTAGTCTGGCCGAGTCTGATCATGTCTTGAACCGATAAACAACCCCACTGTTTCTTACAATCTCATTAATTGCTTGAGATTGATATGAAGGAGGAACTAACCTTAGTATTCTCAGTTGATTGATCTCATGAATTTGGGGATCCATTGTCATCAACATCCAAAACACAAATAAAATGTCCAAATGCATCAAATTTTTTTTTCCAAATGGAGCATAACAGTTCCAAAGGAGGTATCCCGCCTAATATTTATCATCCTCTTGAGGAGGATCATTCATGCACTGAATCATGGGTAATTGAGGATTGCTTCATAAATTGCAACCTTTAAGTCATGGATCATAGAATCACGAGGATAAAGTTCTTATATTAGCTGCACAGGAGGTCTAGCCTAATGATAACGAGGAATTTCAAGTTACCCGGGAATGCTTAATACTGTGCTCATGCCAAAACCCAATTCGAAGACTAGGAAAAGCACTAAAGCTTGTCTATGATACGGGTTAAGTAGAGGAGCCCTCTTAGCTAAGTATGCCTAAAAAGGAACACCTAGCCTTGATGGGAAGGTGATCGCTAAGACCATCCATGAAAAGGAACCTACTCATGCTGTTGTCCCATAAATGGGGAGGGCGTTACACCTGTAAATAAAGGTGTCTCAATTGAGGACCTTTAGGTTTTTCCAGAAGTGCTTGCTATAACCAATTTCCATATGTAGCCACCTTGGGTGCTACAAAATGCACTTGCAATGCGAGCTGAAGGGCTCTAAAATTCCAAGCTCCATTGATGCTATAAGATCTCATTACCAAACTTAACTATCAATTGCAATTTGTGAAAAGCATTAGGGCAAGTAAGAAATTCTCTAGTGCAGTTAGGATCCATTGAATGGGCTTAGTAAACCTTCATTTATGATATCTACCTGAAACCTTCAACTTGTAATCATGATATCAAAAAGATATTAGATTTAAATCTATAAATAGTTATGGCTATGCCTTTATTTGAGCCATAATTTTTGCATTTCGTGATTTACAAGAGTGAGCAGAGAAGCAACAAAAACAAGGGTAACAACAACACAATAGAAACAAGAGATCAATTAAATTTAATAGGATTTAACCAACTAGATGTTTTGCTTGGAGAATGAACACAACTCATACAAAGAATGAAAAAAAAAAAAAAACATAGAGGATCCAATACTCTACACTTTTAAAACCAAGTGAATCTCTTCCCACCAAAAACCAAAAGATCATCACTTATACCTCAAATTTTATTACACAAAGGTCACTCTTTACTAAATGATAACTAGAATCCATTCAACAAGTTAATTTTATAGCTATTGAAGCATACTAATTCGATGAGAGTCATGGGTTTCAGGATAATAGAATCAAAGGCTATAGCGTATGGTTAGATCAAAGCTTACTTGACAACAAGCAAGTCAACTAGAGGTAACAAACGAATTGACTGCAGCCAAAAGAAAGGAATACCCAGATGATAATTTCTTACAGAAACACAATCTTATCTAATAATTTGTTGCATAAACCTACATATTTTCATTGAGAACTAACTACAAATTTTCAAAAAAGCAAGCTAGTTAAGGAACAACAACTTGATTTACAGTTTATACATATGAAAAAAACAAATAGGGCTTTAGTAAATTGGATTTTCAAACTAGCTAATAGTAAAAACCTAAATGACCATTGCATGACACCATTATTTTATCTAGCAGTTAATTGAAAGCAACAAAATTGAATTCCTAGATTTATACCTCAAATTTGACTGAAACAACCATAAATTAAGTACAAAAAACACATCAAAGGCCCAGCAAGATCAATAGAACTAAGTCAAAAACTACATTAGAATCAAAATCCACTTTGTGATAGAATTTTCTAAGTATTGGTATGCCATTTTTTCAATGTTTTTAGCCAATTATTTTTTTTTCATTTGAAACTAAAAAACTTCACATGTAAATTTGGAGCCCATCAACTTGCCAACACTTGGAAATGTAGCGGTAGTGAATTTACGACTGATTTTTTAATCCTTGTCCTATTATTCAAACAATAATGCATCCACTAAAACTAAATTTGTCTCATCGAACCCTGTCAAGTTCTTCTTTCTAATTGCCATGATTCTATTCTCTTTGAGCTCTTTCTTCGCACAATCAAAGCAGACAACTAAGTAGCTAGACCCGGAATCAAATGATAACAAAATCTAAAATTATTATAACCTTGCATGATCAACAAAAACTACAGAGTAAATTTTACTAGGTAGATGAAATTATTTGAAGTTCAAAAGACATTGCAGTAAACACACATCATAAAAATATATTAGAGGAGCCTATGCTTTAGCATTCAAATAATGTAAAAGACAACACAGTTGGCTATTTTGCTATTTCAATCACATAGAGAAAGATCTACATAAGCTTAGTCCACAAAAATTCATTGAAAGAACACATTATCATTACACAAATAGATGCCAGTAAACTAATGAAAGAACACACCTAGTATTGCGACCAACTGGTATAATCCTTCTATATTGCATTAGTCAAACTATTTTTGAATTTCCATTTCTTCGCTCTTAATTTTTGAGTTTGAAAGACAACCACCATATGTTTCATATAAATTAATTAATTCACTCTCAACCTCTTATATAAGCTCCCTATTTGGATCAACACCTGATTAATAGTTCTTCAACATACATCCAACGCATATAATATTCAATTGATGTCTATACTGAGTGTAAAGGCTCATTCCCACTACCTAACATTGCAAACATTTTCCTTAAAACATCAAAACTCTTTCTATTAATTGTAACGAGAGGAATGCATATGTTTGAATATCCCTATGACATTTTAGGGACTAGGACATCATATTCTTTCAAATGGTAACGTGTTTTCCAATAAAGAGTTAGAATAGACATCACAATTGATAGTCGGAATCAAGTAGATAATTCTTTCTACTAGGAACTTCTAGCCTATCAATTCTATTCTCCAAGGTATTGTTTCAAACTATTGAATCAAAAGAAGACCATTTCCAACTTGATAACACATAAGTGAACTTCAAGTTTAAAACCACAAGTTCTGAGAACATTGATAGGTAGGGTATTGCTTTCATCCTTGATATGATTGAACCGCATCGTTTTGGGCTTTCACACAAAAATGTGCTAATAATAACCACAATATAACGCTAATATACAACAATTGCAAACACAAATTGCAATTTGTAGTGATTAAAGAATTAATCACCAAAGAGAACAAATCAGATCAATAGCCTAATTCAACTTGAACATAGAATCCCTTAATCTAGGATTTGATCCTTCAAAATCGACAACAAAAATTTCCCCGATACTATTTTTGAATTTCCATTTCTTCGCTCTTAATTTTTGAGTTTGAAAGACAACCATCATATGTTTCATATAAATTAATTAATTCACTCTCAATCTCTTATATAAGCTCCCTATTTGGATCAACACCTGATTAATAGTTCTGCAACATGCATCCAACACATATAATATTCAATTGATGTCTATACTAAGTGTAAAGGCTCATTCCCACTACCTAACATTGCAAACATTTTCCTTAAAACATCAAAACTCTTTCTATTAATTGTAACGAGAGGAATGCATATGTTTGAATATCCCTATGACATTTTAGGGACTAGGACATCATATTCTTTCAAATGGTAACGTGTTTTCCAATAAAGAGTTAGAATAGACATCACAATTGATAGTCGGAATCAAGTAGATAATTCTTTCTACTAGGAACTTCTAGCCTATCAATTCTATTCTCCAATGAATTGTTTCAAACTATTGAATCAAAAGAAGACCATTTCCAACTTGATAACACATAAGTGAACTTCAAGTTTAAAAGCACAAGTTCTGAGAACATTGATAGGTAGGGTATTGCTTTCATCCTTGATATGATTGAACCGCATCGTTCAGCGCTTTCACACAAAAATGTGCTAATGATAACCACAATATAACGCTAATATACAACAATTGCAAACAAAATTGCAATTTGTAGTGATTAAAGAATTAATCACCAAAGAGAACAAATCAGATCAATAGCCTAATTCAATTTGAACATAGAATCCCTTAATCTAGGGTTTGATCCTTCAAAATCGATAACAAAAATTTTCCCGATCTAGGCTTCAAGTACATTAAAATTGCCAAAAAAATAAATACAGAAAGACAAAAAAAGAAGGAAAAGAAATTGTTACATTGGATAAGCGTGGGTAAGCAGGATGAGGTAAAGATAGTTGTGATGGTTAACGAGTGAGATTGGCCATGCAGAGGGTTTCAAAAAATTTTCCCTTATTTTCCATGTGTTTTGTGAGGAAAGGGTTTTGCTTTATATTAGAAACTTTTCCCCCTAAATTTTCCCTTCCTTTTTCTTTAGTCCAGAACATGGTAAAAATTGTACTTTTCTAGTTTGTTTTTTTCTGTCTTTCCAAGGTCCAAACAAATCCCTATGGAATTGTAAAGATCAACCGAGTCATAAAATAACTTATTTGTTTATGCATCATTCTTAACCAAGGGCAATCCTCTTAATGAACTAATTGAAATTGGGAAAATATACCAGGTTTAGGCTTTTACATTGTTGGGTAGTTTGAGATTGATTACAATGTGCAATGCTAATGTTTTTGTCCCCCTAAAGACATATCAAATTTATGTGTTTTTGAAAAAGTTAATGTTTATTTGCTTAAATTTGTTTTGTAAGCTTAATTCAATAAGCTTCAATTAAATTTATTATTTTAAATTAATAAACCCTATATTTAATAGGGAATTATAAATTAAATCAAATTATATTTTAATTAATTTTCTCTCCTTTGACCAAATTTGACTATTTAATTTATTTACCTTAAATAAGTCTTTACCGAATTTCATCTTTATTTTCACATAGTTTTTCTTAATTTAATAATGTTTATTTTTTTCTAATTCTCTTATTTTTCTCTTTTTTTCCCTAATAAAAGGTTTTTGTTCCAATCTTATTTATAATTTTTGAAGACAAATGACATTTTTCTCCCCCATAAAATTAGGGGTTTTAAATCATTTACCACAAAGCCAATCAAGGTAAAAAATTAGTGTCAAAAGTTAGGGATTAAAAAAATTAAAGCAAGAAAAACTTGAAGGGGGTTATATATTGGTGTCATTTTTCTTCCTTTTTTATGCTCTCTATAACTTTATTTGTTTTTCTAGCTAAAAAAATGTTTCTAGCCAATATAGAAAATAATAATAAATGTGGAGAAAAACATGTGTTTCACTATATTAGAAACTTAATAAAAATTATTAGGTCACTAATCGATTACAATGGATATTTTAACTATATGCCTATGCTTGTAATTAATTTTCTACACATGGATTTATAATTGTGCTAGATTGAAATGATTCAATAATTTGCGTCATATAATTTTTCCACTTCAATGTGCAAAATTACAAGCAATTTCAAAAACTCTTCCCATTGGATGTTCAAGACAAACTTCCATAAGTAACTAGAAGTCTAAGTAATCAAAGATTTACAAGTTGTATTTGATGCGAAAATTCAACCATTCACATGCTTGAATTTAAGGGCCACCTTTTTCACCAACCAAAGCAATGGGTGGAACTTGCATGGGTCTTCTAAGCATGATTTGTTCCGGAATTCTACCCAATGTAGTCACAATAAATGTAAGAAAGCACTTAAGGTTTCATCACTAGCAACACACCTACCATAACAAAACTTGTAAGGATGCCTAAATTTTCTCAATCTTAGTTTGCATTTACTTTCCAAGAGCAATATATGTTAAGATTCATTTTTTGTGACTTATGAAACCAAAAAACATAAAACTTAAAAATAACTTTATAATATGTTTAGATCTAATATTGAATTATAATTCATGAACTCAAAATTCTTGCATTTGAGATGAATAATCTACCCCATTTATCATAAAATGTAATGCTTGATTCTTGGGCAAACAAATGCAAAATAGAACCTTTGTTATAATTCTTGTATATATCTATGGTGTTAGGAGATGATATGAAGAATTTCAAAATAAAAAATAACATAGGTTGGAATGATTATAAAAGAGGTTGAAGATATATTTTTGAGTAAATTTAAAGAAATTACAAATACGGATTTATAGCTTAGCTTTTTTTTTTTCTTTTCATGTTGGCACTCAGTGTGTACCTTGACTAACATGTACAAAACTTTTTTCGTGTGGGTGTCAGTCATCTCAACTGATAAAGTCTCTAAGAGTTATTAACAAAAGCCTACATTTGAATCTTGCCTAGGATGACTCTCATTCCCCTCTCACCCCCCCCAAAAATCATAAAGTAATAAAGTAGATGCTAATCTTTACCGAGAAAACATATTACTTAGGTAGCGGTCATATTGTTTCTAACTAACATCTGCGATGGCATACCTTTCCATATTTAATTTTCGATGACCACATCTTCTTATTAGGGATGATGCTGGTTTCACATTTGCCTTACAATTGTGTCAATTGTATTCATTTCTTCATTAAAAAAAATCATTTTCCAATGGTTGTTCTATCCCTTAGCCCCCTTTTTTTACAAGCAAATCATCATTGATATGTCCAAATGAGCGAGGAAGAAAAAGGTGAAGAAATTCAGTAAGGGAATTATATATGTTTAATCAAAGCTTAGTCCATCACTAACAGGTCTTGCTTGAGAAGCTATCTCACTTATTGATATTGTAGTGATACTTTTAGAGTGATTTTTAATGATTAGACGTGACTAATTAGTAATTTACAACTAAATTTTAGTAAAGTTAGCCTAAATGAATTCTTAGTTACACTTTATTAATAAGTCACTTTGAAATTGTTGTCAGCCACTCAAATATATTTTGAAAATCGTGTCTTAAGCATTCCTTCTCATCACATTTCATGTGTGTGATGGCTTTATCTCATAATTTGTGGTCCATCTATTTATAATGCTACTATACTTTATAAAACACTTGGCTAACCAATAGAAGCCAAAATGTTGAGCCTCAGTTTCAAGTTCCCATGATGTCACACCAAGAATATAGAAGAATTGAACTAGAAGATAACATACATGTGAAGCAGAAAATTGAAAAAGATGATAGCAAATTAGTGAAAAGGAAAAACTATCTAGAGATCTCATTTGGCTCTGCCAAATTCAGTAATAAAGAATCCTTCTTGGCTTCCCCAAGAATGAGGTGGTGAGTAGCTAGATTCCATTATTGTGACATAATAGAGGATATTAGGTTACTAATGTGTTTTTTGTGCCTTGTTTCATTGATATATATATATATATATATATATATATATATATATATATATATATATATACCTTCTTCTTTGAAGCTCAAATCTGTTTGATGAACCACCCACAATCCTTCCTCACTTAACCAATGCCAACACCACCACTGTTTCTGCTTCACTGCTCCTTCCACCACCCACATTGTATTTTCCTAAGGCCATTTGATAGACAGGGTAATCACAATTTTACTGCTTATTGCTCTTAGAGAGTATTTTCAAAGTGGGCTCTTCAAGCACTACACGACCACCGCCTCACACTATCTGTTCTTTTCATCAACTTCCCTCAATTCCAAACTCTCAGCTTATAATTTCATACCCTAAACTTGTAGTTTTGAACCAAGCCAGTGTTTGCTCCGAATTCTGCCGTGGTTTCTCCTATTGCCTTCTTATATTTGCCTATTTTTAACATCACTAGCATTGTTAACCGACATCTGATGAACCCAAGCACTACCATAATTGAAAGATTGAATTCACTACTTATTCCATTTCTTATAGCCTACTAGGCTTTGTGGATAACTCATACACGACTGAGTCCTGTTGTAAGATAATCCCTAATTATATAATTGGCTATGTATTGATCAATAGATTTGGTCCTAACTGTTTTGCTGCTCTATCTCATGATGTACTTGTCGAGGTATGTGATCTGTTGCATTCTTACCAAATTTTGGTCAAGTTGAAGCAACAATTTATTACCACAACTATAGCCAGGTGCTCTAAACTTAAGTGATGGCTCATGACCATCCACAAATAGGAAAGCCAAACCATTGATGGTTAGCTCCAAGACATTAAAGCAACAGTATATTCTCTTGCTTCTACTAATAGCCTATTGAGTGATCAAGAACTTGTTTAGTATATGTTATTTAGTTTAGATGTTGATTACAAGGGTCTAGTTACTACTGCTGCTTACTTTGGTGTAAATTTAACTTTTGATGATCTTCATTCAAAGTTAATATTGTAAGAGCAATAAGTTCCTCATCTATAAGAGCATGCATCAACTATGACTCATCAAGCCTTTGTCATTACTAATACTTCTCAAAATCACTCTAGCAACCGCATGGGTTAGGGTAATTGTGAGGCAACAATTGTGGGCATGGGCTTGGTATAGGCTGCAACCACAGCAACAAAACACTGGAGAAAAAGGATGTGGACCTCATCAACAATCTCTCGATGGAACTCAGCAAAATTTGAACTCTAATACTACTTAAGATATAGCTATTTCTCATTGGACTAGTACTTTTTTTCTTGCGTATAACTGTTATTGTTAAATCCAACAACTTTTCCATAGAAATTAACAATAATGTGTCCCTGTAGGCACTGAAAATATTTATGTGCTGCACCAAGATATAAAATTAAATTAATTATTTGGGCCAATCCTTTTAAGTAATTTAATTAAGCCTAAGTGACTTCCAACTCAAGCCACGACCTGAGCACCAAGGACTTCCAAGTCAATGCCCGGTCGAAGCCCAAAAGACTCCCAAGTCAATACTGAGTCAAAGCCCAAATCAAGGACCAAGAGACGACTTTCAAGTCAAGTCACGACCTAAGCCCGAACGACTTCAAGTCAAGGGTCAAAGCCTAAGTCGACTCCTAAGTGAAAGCCTAAACAACTCTTAAGTCAAGATCCGATCAAAACCCAAGGCAAGTTCCAAGTCAAGGTTCGGTCAAAACTCAAGTCAAAGTCAAAGTTAAAGCAAATGACTCCTAAATCAAATCGATCCAAGATGAGACCCGATTGAAGACCCAAAGTGAAGTTAAAGCCCATCTTGACTTTCAAGGGGGAGGGAGGCGTTTTCCTATAAATAGACTCCTACCCTCCCTTGATTCAAGATTGGAAAATTGAAAGAAATCACTAATGAACGATAAATTCACCCATTTTATGTGCCTCTTTCACTTACTTTTAACTCGTATAATAACTTAATTCTTAGGATTTTTACTTGTTTTATTTATGTCTTGTAGGAAATAACTCCAAATCAAGCAAACATTGCGAAAAGGGACAAAGACGGGACAAAACGAAGAAAAACAGCGAAAACCGGCAAAAGGGGCAAACCGGGGGGAACGGCCACCGTGCCAGTGGAGTGGCACGGTGTGGCCGTGCCATGTGGCACGGCCATGCCACCCTGGCACGGTCTGACCGTGCCACTTGGCATGGTCGTGCCTCCCCCCAGTTTCGTCGTCTGCTCGGATTTTCTATTTAAGGCCCGTTCGGGCGTTTGTTTGAGAGGTCGTTCGGGTTTCTCCGGGGGCGATTCTTAGTGAGTTTAGGTTACGTTTTAGCGAATAAAACCTTAAGAGGAGGATTAGTTTGGGATTGAAGATTGTAATTCCGGATTCAACCTTTGGATTTCAAGTTCCTTCATCAATTTAAGACTAAGTTTTCTCCCCTTTTATCTCTTTAGTTTATATGTTGTTCTTGTTTATGTTTTGTTAGTTTTAATTCTTATATTTGCTTTGTTTAGTTTATTTGTTTAGTTTTCATTGTTGATTCATGTTATTTAGTTGTTTAGATTCGTTTTATTTCATTCTCTTTGTTTTATTCTTCAAGTTTACGTTCTTGTTTGTTAGTTTAGGTTTTCATGTGTTTGTGATGTTTTGTTGGTAGATTGTGTTGGCTTGGATTGTGATTAGCCTCTTGATGGCTAATTAATCTTGTATTTGGCCTAACCATACCCAATCTATGCCAAGAACTTAGAGTTTTCCTTCACACCCGCCAAGTGTTCGATGAAATGCTTGAGAGAGCTTTCATCCATATTTTTGGACGATTGACTTATGCTGAGAGGTGAGGTCAATTAGCTAGTGTGGGAGAGGGAATAACCGAGTTCGAGACATAAAAATAGTATCCGAATCGAATTAGGTTCGGGGTTACTAGTTTTATAGTCTAATTGGGCTAACCCCATGAAAATGGGTGGTTAGGCTAATTAGATTAGCTCATGACCCTTGAGAGAAGGCTTGGGTGGTCTTTGATGGTGCAACCGATCATCTCTAGTTCGTGATGTATTTTGGGTAGGTTAGGACTTGTCTTGATTAGTTGGTCCGTCCATTGGTCAAATCACAACTCCAAGTCGCTTTTTCTATGTTTGTTAGCGTAGTTTAGGTTACCCTTTGTTTTTCTTTGATCTTGCCTAGCTCGAGACGCTTTAGCTAGCCCTGGTAGTTGGAAACACAATTTCCTGCGGACGACACTCCAAGTACTCAATGATACACCTTGCACTTAGGCTTTATAAATATTAAAACTCTGTTTTTTTCCTAAAAAGTTTTTGGCGCCGTTGTCGGGGAATTGGCGCTTTCTGATATTAAAGCTTACTTGGGCATTCGAGTCTAGGTTTTTATTTAGGAAAAAAAAAATTAAAAATTGAAAAAAGAAAAAATGTCTCTTTTCCACTTTCCTTAATATGAGCATGAATTGTTTTGGCGATACTATGATAGATTACATATTTTTCTTGCTCATTGCGATTTTTATGTAGAGAAGTGGGAAATTTTGAACATGGTCTATGAAGGTGTGACTTGTGAGACCCGTGCTCTTTTGGAGCGTTGGGATTTCTGTACTCGAAATGTTGATGAAACTTGGGAATTACTCGAGTGGTTGGCTAGGGATACTTATGAATTTGAGACTAGTCAATTTACTTGCTCCACCCCATCCCCCTGCGTTCCTAATTATACACCTCTTGTGTATGAGATCTGCCATTGTTCTGATCATGATAGTGTTTCTTATCCCTATCATGTTTCTGCTGATGGTTTTGCTAGAATTTCTAGTATGATAGAGGCAATGCATGAGCAACAAGTTAAGCTTGCTAATCGTATGCGGGAGTATGACCTATCACATAAGACTAACCTTAGGGTTAATTTTTCTGAACTTGATGTTACATTATGTGATGATGGTGCGTCTTCTCTTGCTCTAGAGTGCGGACTAGAGAAAGTATCTGACCCTCCCTTGCCTACTTTACCTCTTATTGCTCCATCCCTATCTAGCACCCTTGAGGACAACACTATGACCTATCCTGATCCACCTTTCCCTTTAGCTCAGTCGACGGAGTTCGAGGTAGGTGAGATATTTTGTGTTGATGCTACAATTGATGGGGATGATTTATGTCTTAAGTCAGACTATACTTTTAGTGAGGTACATGATCTCGACGAGATTCTCGAGGGGGGTCCTGTGTGGATGCTGTGGCTATAGTTTCATCTAGTCTTGATCTTAGTAACCATGTGTCCCTTAACCCCCTTGCTATTTCTCGTGCTTCTTCATGTTCACTACCCTCCCCTTCCCCTCAGTATTGCGATCTCTCCCCGATTGATTCTCTTGCTGTGCTCAAGGGGAATGTGGTTGACTGTTGTAAGTCTCTAGGTACTTTTAGAAGGTATGACCCCTTCCTTGATCCTTATCGTCTGTACCTAGAGGGCATGCCTGGAGAAATCGTGTTGATTATTACCTTCGATTATTCTGCTGATTTCTCCAAGGTATTTGGTGAGTTTACAAGGGCACTAACTTTGTTTGCTCCATCTTTACCAGTGTTCTCTTATTCACACCATTTTGAGATGCATACAGCAATGCATGATAAGCTCTTACGAGCTTTGAGTGCATCCGAGCTAATGCCTCGCATCTTGAGAGGCAAGAAGTGGCTGATGCTCCTTAAGTCGTCGCGGAATAGTTCGGGTACATTCAGTATCCGACCTAGTATAATCGTTCTCACTCTTCCCCCTTCTTTTTATTTTTCTTTTCTCTCTTTTTGTTTTTGTTTAGTTGTGGATATTAGGATTGTGTTTTTGTTGGTGATCATCTTGTGGTGAAATTTGGATGTTGTTGAGCCATTGATGGCTATGATCACCATTTTTGTGTTTTTGTGGATATTTATTGTGTTGTGATTGGTGGTGTTGCTGGGTTGGTTTATACATGTTTTTGGTGGTGTTAGTTTGCACATATGTGTGATCTTGTTTTTGTTTGGGTGAGATTGTGTTTTTGGGAGAGTGTGTTAGCTTGTGTATATATGTGTCGATTTTGTATGTCTTGTGTTTGATTTTGTTTTCTTTATTTTTGTGTGTTGGTAATGACTCACAGCTACCAATGAGGACATTGTGAGATTTAGGTGTGAGGGTGGGGTCATCTCCCTTTTCTTCTTATTTTTGTGAAAATTTTTCAATTTTTGTGTAAATTTTTCAATTTTTCTCCTGTTTGTATAAATTTTTCTTTTCCTTTTGAATTTAGTAGAGTTTTGTACTATTTTGATCGGCTTTGACTCCTTGTACCTTAGCTATCGGCTTGTATATAACTATGTTGTGCATGATAGATCTTTTTCCCAAGTGAGTCATTCTAAGCCCCAATTCTAACCCCAATAGTTCATTATACATGTGCAATCCAGTCCTCATTTTTACTATCATCATTATCTTAGGGCCTTAGTCTTCAATGATCAACTCTCCCACTTGTCTTTGTACACTACTACTCTTGTTCTTGATTGGTTTCCACTTTCGGTTCACACACCAAAAAAAAAACAACAAAAAAAAAGGTGAGAAAAAGTGGAAAGCACCTTTAGTTTGGAATGACAAGTGTCCCTTTGAGGCATGCGCTACTGGGTGCTACCCTTTGAGGCAACACTGCTACTGGGAACACTTGACAGGCACCCTTTGAGGTATGCGCTACTGGATACTACCCTTTGAGGCAATACTGCTACTGGGAAAGCCTTCTTTCCATGCTAATAAGCCAATAATGTAGTTTGTGTTGGTTGCGTGGGATTGGATTTGGTCCTAATAAGCCTGAGTCCTAAGATGATGATACACTAGCACAATAAGCACAAGGATGGATTCACAGTTTTGATGTACAGTGGGGTGAACAGTTAGTGCGTTGATGCTGTCATGGGGATAGAGACTGTTGATGTGTACATTATCTTTATATGTATGTTGATGTCTTTGTAGCATGGGTGTTTTGGCTGGTTAGAATGTATGCAAGCTTCTCCCTTGTATATATTTTTGTGTTTTTGTCTGTAAATCATTTTTGTTTCTCGATTTATGTTTCTCTCTTCCTTTTCCCTTTTACTTTTTCTTTTTCTTTTTCAAAGATTTTGTGGGTATATCTTCTGCAAACCCTCACGAGACCTTACTCGTCCACTTGGGGTAACCAAGGGGTTTCAAGGGCTTGTTGCATAAGCTAAATGCAACTGTGATTTCTATGAAAGTGAGTTAGTTGTTTACTTTAGTTTTTCTTTTATTTTGCTCGAGGACGACCAAAAGATTGGTGTGGGGGTGTGATGAACGATAAATTCACCCATTTTATGTGCCTCTTTTACCCACTTTTAGCTCGTATAATAACTTAATTCTTAGGATTTTTACTTGTTTTATTTATGTTTTGTAGGAAATAACTCCAAATCAAGCAAACGTCGCGAAAAGGGAAGAAGACGGGACAAAATGCAGAAAAACAGCGAAAACCGGCGAAAACCGGCAAAAGGGGCAAACCGGGGGAAACGGCCACCGTGCCAGTGGAGTGGCACGGCCGTGCCACCCTGGCACAGTCTGACCGTGCCACTTGGTACGGTCATGCCTCCCCCCAGTTTCGTCGTTTGCTCGGGTTTTCTATTTAAGGCCCGTTCGGGCGTTTGTTTGAGGGGTCGTTCGGGTTTCTTCGGGGGCGATTCTTAGTGTAGTTTAGGTTATGTTTTAGCGAATAAAACTTCCAGAGGAGGATTAGTTTAGGATTGAAGATTGTAATTCCGGATTCAACCTTTGGATTTCAAGTTCCTTCATCAATTCAAGACTAAGTTTTCTCCCTTTTTATCTCTTTAGTTTATATGTTGTTCTTGTTTATGTTTTGTTAGTTTTAATTCTTGTATTTGCTTTGTTTAGTTTATTTGTTTAGTTTTCATTGTTGATTCATGTTATTTAGTTGTTTAGATTTGTTTTATTTCATTCTCTTTGTTTTGTTCTTCAAGTTTACATTCTTGTTTGTTAGTTTAGGTTTTCATGTGTTTGTGATGTTTTGTTGGTAGATTGTGTTGGCTTGGGTTGTGATTACCCTCTTGATGGCTAATTAATCTTGTATTTGGCCTAACCATACCCAATCTATGCCTAGAACTTAGAATTTTCCTTCACGCCCGCCAAATGTTTGATGAAATGCTTGAGAAAGTTTTCATCCATATTTTTGGGAGATTGGCTTATGCTGAGAGGTGAGGTCAATTAGCTAGTGTGGGAGAGGGAATAACCAAGTTCGGGACATGAAAATAGTATCCGAATCGAGTTAGGTCCGGGGTTATTAGTTTTGTAGTCTAATTGAGCTAACCCCATGAAAATAGGTGGTTAGGCTAATTAGATTAGCTCATGACCCTTGAGAGAGGGCTTGGGTGGTCTTTGATGGTGCAACCGATCATCTCTAGTTCGTGATATATTTTGGGTAGGTTAGGACTCGTCTTGATTATTTGGTTCGTCCATTGGTCAAATCACAACTCCAAGTCGCTTTTTCTATGTTTGTTAGCGTAGTTTAGGTTACCCTTTGTTTTGCTTTGATCTTGCCTAGCTCAAGATGCTTTAGCTAGCCTTGGTAGTTGGAAACACAATTCCCTGCGGACGACACCCCAAGTTCTCAATGATACACCTTGCACTTGGGGTTTATAAATATCAAAACTCTGTTTTTATCCCTAACAATCACCAACACTCAAACATTCAGTCTTTGAAGGAAGATAACAAGTGTGCGTGCCAACCTCCCTAGAACACCAAGTATTCATCTTGATTGAGATTAAGCCTCTAAGTCCTCTCTCAAGGTAAAACTCATTCAAACTCATTCAACAGAGATCAAATCAGAGAATTACTCTCATTCTATTCAATAGAGATTGTACCCATATACAAATCAATACAAAGATTTAATCTTGTACCCAAATTCCTGCCTAATTTATTTTAGGCTTGCAATTTGTATTTACTAATTTTGGCATGCTCAGTGGGACCTCTCTACCTCTCATCTCTTCCTCCTAAAGATCAAGACTTTCAAGTTTCAAGAGCTTCCTCTTCAAAGAAGACATGGCTATGAAAAACGTTGCCTCTTAAGCTTCAAAGAAGAAGAGCATGGGGTCTCTCTCTCGTAGATCCTATGAAACAGACGTCGCTTCTAGCAGGCGAACTCACACAATGGAGATAAGGAGCATGATGAAAGTTGTTGCCTGATCGCCACTAGGCAAAAAGTGTCGTCCTCATCCAAACTCCAAGGCTTGAGGATGCAATAAAAAGCGTCATCTTGGATAGATGAAATTCAAAACCTCCAACTTCAATCTCCGATCTATTAAGTAGAAGACTACTATAGCAGTAACTCTTCTTCGCCCTCACTAGAAGGGATGTGCTTGTTAGAAACTGAAGCTGAGTCCTTAAAAACTGTTGCCATGCCAGCTATGATGACAGGCTCGACCAGTTTGGAAAAGGAGATGGCTAACATGAAGGCCATATTAGAAAAACTCACCAAGGAGAACGGAGAAAAGGAAGAGTGCATCCAGCTTCAAGAGGAAAAGATCACTAAGCTAAGCAAGAAGTTAGAAAAATGATCAGCTCAATCTTCTACAAAAGACTTAGAAAGTGAAGACCCAGGAAAAGTGTCTGTCCACACTGAAGCTTCTGACAATGAGAAGCAGCCAAAGAAAGGTCGTACACCTAAAAATGTCAAGTCCTCTAGATCGATGACTATTGAGTAAATCCAAGACTTGATAGCAAATGCAGTTAAGGGGTAGTTAGGTGGAGGTTCACGTAGAACTCACCTATACACCAAACCTTACACTAAGAGGGTTTATGCTCTCCATATGCCCCACGGTTATCAACCCCCTAAGTTCCAACTATTTGATGGGAAAGGCAACCCCAAACACCATGTTACACACTTCACTGAGACATGTAATAATGTTGGGACTGATGGCGACCTTATGGTGAAGCAGTTTGTTCGGACGTTGAAAGACATTGCCTTTGATTAGTATACTAACCTAAAGCCTGAGTCCATCGATAGTTGGGAACAAATGGAGCCAGAGTTCCTTAACAGGTTCTACAGCATTCAACGCACTGTTAGCAAGACTAAGTTGACAAACACAAAACAATGAAAAGATAAGGGAATTCTTGACTACATCAATCATTGGCGCGCACTTAGCCTTGAATGCAAATATCGGCTATCTGAAGCTTCTGCCATTGAAATGTGCACCCAAGGAATGAATTGGGACTTACTGTGCATCCTACAAATGAGCAAACCTAGGACTTTTTAAGAATTGGCAATCAAGGCACATGATACGGAGGTGACGATAGCTAGTCGCCATGGTAACTCCTTCTATTCTATTGAATCAAAGAAGGATAAAGTTGAATTCAAGAAGAATGTTAACTTTTCTAAGAGCACGACCAAAGAAGCAATGTCCACCTCTACAAATCAACCAATTTGGATTATGGGAAAGCCTAAACTAGAGGACAAGAAGAGCCCACCATTCACGGTTGTGACAAAGAAGCGTCCCTCATTAAAAGAGCTTTATGAAAAGAAGTATCCATTTCATGACTTAGATTTATCAGGCATGCTAGATGACTTGCTCGAGAAGGATGTCATCAAATTGCCCGAGCAAAAGCACCTATAGGAAGTTGGCAGGACCATTGACTCCAAATACTGTTGGCACCATAGGGCCGTTAGTCACCCTCTTAAAAAGTGCATTACATTCAATGTGCGTATCATGCGATTGGCTAGAGATTGAAGAATCATTCTAGATTTGGATGAAACAGCAGAAGCTAGCCACGTCACAGTGCAAGGGCTGGATGAGTCAGATTCTGAAATAGATCTTACCGAAACACCAGAGGCCTTGGAAGATGGGGGGCAAGCTACAGTTGAGGAGTTAAAAGAATTGAATCTCGGGTTTGTGGAAGAACCTTGTCCTATCTATGTGAGTGCCATGCTCACGCCTAAGGAAGAGCACAAGTATTTCAAGCTCCTTTTTGAGTACAAGGATGCGTATGTATGGAGTTATAAGGAAATGCCTGGATTAGACCCCAAGGTTATGGGTCATCACTTGTCCATTAAAAAAGGTGTTTCACCCAAGAAGCAACATTAACGACGTTTTCGACCTAAGTTGATACCTAAAATCGAAAAGGAGGTAAACAAACTCATTGATGCTGGGTTCATACATGAGGTGAAGTATCCAACTTACATTGCAAACATCGTCCCTGTCAGGGAAAAAAAAAAAAAGGCCAACTTTAAATTTGTGTGGCTTTCGAGATCTTCATGATGCATGCCCAAAAGATGACTTTCCACTTCCAGTCACTGAACTCATGATTGATGCTACCACTGGTGACGAAGCCTTATCCTTCATGGATTGCACTGCAGGCTACAACTAGATTCAAATGGCACTTGCAGATCAAGAAGCCAGAGCATTCTGCACACCGAATGACATCTTTT
Organism: Carnegiea gigantea; assembly: GCA_029747015.1. Lineage (NCBI taxonomy): Eukaryota > Viridiplantae > Streptophyta > Magnoliopsida > Caryophyllales > Cactaceae > Carnegiea > Carnegiea gigantea. The sequence goes on along the minus strand of JAKOGI010001246.1, from coordinate 193,610 downwards.
GCAACAAGGTGTTGTCTTTTGGCTTGAAAAATATGGGAGCGACCTATCAAAGGCTAATGTAAACCATTTTTGAAGGCACGCTGCCCAAAATATGGAGTGCTATATGGATGATCTGGCGGTCAATCCAAAAAGAGATCGGATCATTTGCAAGATCTTCGCCAAATCTTCGAAAGATTAAGGAAATGCCAACTAAATATGAATATGTTAAAATGAGCAAGTTAAAGTCAAAGTCAAAGTCAAAGTAAATGACTCCTATGTCAAATCGATCCAAGATGAGGCCTGATTGAAGGATCAAAGTGAAGTCAAAGCCCATCTTGACTTTCAAGAGGGAGGGAGGAGTTTTCCTATAAATAGACTCCAACCCTCTCTTGATTCAAGTTTGGAAAATTGAAAGAAATCACCAACACTCAAACATTCACTCTTTGAAGGAAGATAACAAGCGTGCATGCCATCTTTCCTCGAAGACCAAGCATTGATCTTGATTGAGATTAAATCTCTAAGGCCCTCTCTTAAGGTTAAATTCATTCAAACTCATTCAAAAGAGATTGAATAAGAGGATTACTCTTATTGTATTCAATAGAGATTGTACCCATATACAAATGGATACAAAGAATTAATCTTATACCAAAATTCCTATTTAATGTATTTTAGGTTTGAAATTTGTATTTACAGTCCCCCCTCTAGCTGTCAACCAATTATGCTTTAATCCAACACCTCATGCCCTTGACTCTCTTTAATTTGATAAGGCTAATGATGCCATATAATACCCAGATTCTGGATCCTCAAATCATATGACACACTCTGATGGTATTTTGGTCAATAAACTCCTTCAAAATGGTACAACTAGTGTTATTGTTGGCAATGGTTCTAACTTGCCAATTTCTCACGTTAGCGATGTAGTATTAAAGATTTCTACTGCCACTCCTTTGCTTTTAAAAAATTATTTTCCATGTTTGTAAGTTGCAGTGCAATTTATTATCTAATAGACAGTTATGTTAATAACTGTGTTGTTAACTGTTGATGATTCTTTTGTGCATATAAAGGACAAGGCAACGGGAACAACAATCTTGAAGGGTTCTAGTTAAAATGGAGTCTACACAATCCAGCATACCACTTCACCTAGCTATTACCCTTGCATCCCTTCATACCCCTATTGAAATCTGGTATAGTAAATCAGGACATTGTGGGTCAAGGATTTTAATTAGATTATTTAAAGCATAAATAATTTATTTCTATAGAGTTTGAGTTTTCTAGTAGGTGTGCTACGTGTAGTTAGGTAAAGCCCATCAGTTACCCTTACTAATGTGGAGCATTGTTATAGTACACCGTTATATTTAATACACTTGATCTTTTGCAGTCACTTGTTTTATCAAATTTAGGTTATGAATATCATGAATGACTACACTTGATATACATAGATTTATCCTATGAAAAATAAATCTAATGTGCATGTATATATATATATATATATATATATATATATATATATATATATATATATATATATATATATTCCATATTGTAAACCTTTTACAAAAGTGAATCAAAATTTTCTAAGTGATAGGGGTCGCAAATTTGATATTGAGCCCTTAAAAGATCAGTTTATTTGTAATGACATTATTTTTCAAAAATCTTTCCTTGTATAGCTGAACAAAACAGGGTCATTAAAAGAAAACATAGGCTTGTTATTGAAATTGCTCGCACACTGTTTCTATAAGCAAGGATGCCATGTTAATTTTGTGTTGATGCTACTTATGCAGCTACACATGTGATCAATCGCTTGCTTACCCCTATTTTGGATAACCATATCCCTTTTGAAACACTTTTTCCTGAAAATTCTTATTACTAATTTCTAAAGGTTTTTGGTTGTGAGTGTTTTCCCACTTTGCTCAATCTCATCCACAAGCTTGAACCTTATTCCAAATTGTGGGTGTTTCTTAGCTATACATCCTAACATAAGGGTTACCAATGTCTTGATCCTATCAGTGGTTGCATTCATATAAGTCGACATAATTTATTCTATGAAGATGTGTTCTCTTATCTTACTTTAACTCTGCCTGAGTGGCATACATTGCATATTTGCCCTATTGACCTTTTGGTCACCTCCAGTTTTGCATTGTCTAATCGCCATTCTGCCACTTTGATTCCTCCGTCATCTGCACCATCTACCCCATCCCAACCTCTCTGGTGTTTGTGTACAACATATTTCCTGCCTCATTAGTGTCAGGCCCATGACCCCGACCTAGTTTACCCTCGCCTAATTTAAGCGGATGCTTAGTCCTTTTGCTGACTTCCTATCCTCCACCAGGCCTCACTATAGTGCACTAGCCCCCCATCCTCATTATCAGCTGCCCAATCACCTTGTCGTTGCCTATGCTTGGAGCCTGCACCATCCCTGCAGTTGCCCACTCCTATTACTCTTGCACATTGAAATCCTATGTAAACTTGGTACAATACGAGTCATTCTGAACCTAGGATTGTCCTATCCCTCCATGCATGAGAACGTGAAAATTTTAACCTCACTTATACTCAAGCATCAAAAAAATGTTCAATGGAAATAAGCCATGGCAAAATAAAATTTAATGCACTTGTCTAAAATGATACTTGACATTTAATTCCTTATCGCAATAATATGAACTTCAAAACATATAAGTGTTTTTATCATAATAAATATTATCCGAATGGAACCCAAAATGATACTTGACATTTAATTCCTTATCACAATAATATGAACTTCAAAACATATAAGTGTTTTTATCATAATAAATATTATCCGAATGGAACCCAGAGCATGGAAAAGCTTAATGGTTGTTATGGATTTTGATAAGCTTGTAGGACTGGATTATCATCACACCTTTAGTCTAGTTGGAAAGCCTGACATTATCTGTGACATTCTTTCCTTGGCTATTAGTCATGGTTTTCACTTCATAGCTTGACCTTAAAAATGGGTTTTTGCATGATGAGCTCACTGAGGACGTTTATGTGACCTAACCATAGGGTTTTGTTCATCCCAGTTTTAGCCATCATGACAGTATGTCCAATCAGTCTCTTCATGGTTCTAAAACAAGCCTCATAAGTTTAGCAGTTTTTTTACTCTCTTTGGGCTTCACTTGTAATCGCATTTACTTTTCTATATTTTTTGCACATCCACTATTTTTCTTATCCTTCTTCTACATTTGTATGATATTATATTCACAGGAAGCTCTCTTGCCCTTCTACATTATCTCATTTGCTTACTATCTACCCAATTTGATGCATATCTCATAGGGCATTACATACAACCTTGTTCATCAAATCCCTTTGGGGGTGACTTCATTTCAAATCCAAGTTTGGCAAGATCTTTTTTCTTCTCCATTGTTTGAATTTCATGGTAAAAGGCACTTTATGGAGTTTTACTTGAACTTTAAAATGCCATTTTTAAAAGATATTTTCTTTGGGGAGTAAGCATGATGTACACATGGAGGATCATGATGATGGTTAAGCCCAAGAGTTTCCCAAGTCTAACGAAATACCGAGAGATCCTCAAAGTCATGAGAAATCAACTAGAAGACTAAGTGAGCTACTGCCCCCTTTTATTCAGCACAAGTAGTAAATTTCTAACCTTAGTTGCCCAATCAATGGGTAACTTAAGCCCTTATTTTCACCTTGTTCTTTTAGTTCCAAAAATAAGCTTTCCAATAAATCAAGAATCAGGTCGTTTGGACGTCGTTCGCCCGTTCAAATCAGCCTTCTAAGCCCAGCTATCAAAACTGTCAGGATGGTCCAGAATATACTCGGTTTTGGAGTAATGTTTTCATGGCCCATAAATTCACTTGGGAGCTGAAGTTATAGTTTTTGGAAGCCTTAGTAAGTTATCTTGAGGCCCAAATGGATAAATCAGCCTAAGGAAGTGAGCAATTATGCTTAAAGGAAGCATTTGATTCTGCTGGACTTTTCAGTTACAGTTCTGGCAGCTTGGATGTTTTGGCCCATATCTTTCACTCGGCAGGTCTAAATCCAATGAAACTTGTTCCATTAGAAACTAGACTTCTTGAGCGTTCCAAGGATACCTATTTTGTCCAATTTGGACCAGTACCCACGAAGTTATGGCTCAGAGAAGTTGACCCTGCTGCTAGTTGTAACGTATGCATTAAATGCATGTGATTAAATGCATGATTCTTTTTCCCTACGGTTCTAAATGCTCAACTTTCAGCATTTCCAGAGATGCTAGCGCCTGCTTGGAGTATTTGGAAGGTTTCTACATTAAAGGGAGGAAGACCTAATGGCTTGGGTTCTTGAAGAGTCATTGTTTTAGTTGCTTGTTTTAATTTCTTGTCTTTCCGTTTTTCCTTTCTTATCATTTCGTTTTCCCTAGGGTCCAATTGCAATGTACCTCATTTGTTAGCTGAATTTTTAGAGTCTTGGGTTTTCCTATAAAAACCCAGCTGTGTGGTTTGAGTAAATCAATGAAGTTGTGAGTTTTCAAAGTAAGGTTGAGCGTTATCTCCCTTGCATGCATCTCTCTCTTGCTTATCTCTAGCTTTGCTCTCTAGAGTGGTGTTCAAGAGGCTTTCTTGATCATTTGAATGGTGATATCTTATCTCATTTGATCTAGAAGTTGAGCTCTAAGCATCTTGGTGATGGTATCTTTATCCAAGATCCTTAGTTTACTATCTTTCGTTGTTGGTTTCAATCAATTCACGTCACTCTCTCTCCCCCCTTCTCAACTACGATCCCTTCTTTGTCCTTCTTCTTCTAAGGACTCAGAAGTGCATCACAATTTCATATGAAAGATCTTAGGGATCTTTACTGTTTTCTAGGGGTAAAGACTGTGTTTCCTGATAGTGTCTTTCCCTCTTAGCACAAATGTGTTCAAGACCTGCTCAAGCTTAATCTCCAAAAACTTAAACATGTTTGCATGCCACTTCCTTATAAGACTAGACTAGTGTTAGGCCCATGCTTCGCATGGATTATTATAATTTTCTTGTTAAACAAATCTCCATGTGATAAATCAACATATTTATAATAAGTATATTGTTGGGCAAAACTCTTGCTCATGTCTTCCAAAATAAATTAATATTTTGATAAATATAGTCTAGAAGTTCAATTTTTTTTTTGTAAATAACTAAAGTGTATATAGTTAAATCCATGATGTTGTTCAATCTAATTTACAAAAAAGTAATTTTAATTGTACTTATTTGTAATTATTCAAAATATTTAGTGAATCCATTTTTTGTTTAATTATGGATGTAGCAATCCCATCGATTTATACTAAATCTTGGAATACTACTTGCTTTCATTCTAATTATTCTGGAATTACTGCATATTTACTAAATGACATTCCTTTGTTATTGCTATTAATTAGAGTATCATTCATTAAAAAATTAAAATATCTCTTAGTTACGAAGTATTATTAAAAAAATGGATTCATGCATGCATAATAAGTTAAAGAAGAAGCCTCAATTACAAATATCCATTAGGTACAAAAGTTTGATTTAAAAAAATTCAAAATCATCAATTAATATCATCGAAATGCTAAGCAGAATCAAAGAGTTTGTAGTCATTATGCATATTCTTAATTAATATTACGATTATGACTAACACTAAAACCTTTTCTTTGGCAATCGAAAATGTTTGTAAATGTATATTATGGACTATAATAAAATAGTTATTTTCAATCCTATTTCTAAAAAATGGTATTTATATATTCCTAATCTATGGTTTTATCATTTTTATTTTTATGATATTAAGATCATGAATGCAAGATTTGTGTGAGGTTCTAAAAAGATCTCATTCCTATAAAAAAAAAAAAGGGAGACAGAAACTAAACTTGTCGTCTTAATAACTTTTCCAATAACTCAACAACCATCTAGTTATTTTTTATGTACCCCAATGATAATAGTATTAAATCGATAAATTATCCAACACTTAAAACATAATAAGAGTAATAAATTCCTTTGAAAAAATAATATAAGTATAAAATATAAAATAAAAATATTTTATGAAAACAACCTTTCTCCACCAATTATGGATGTTAGCACGAACTTGGCCTATTACTCTTAAAACATATTTTTGTAAGGCTTTCTTTTTATGCAGGGAGAAAAGTTGAAATATTGGAACTAATCCATGCAAAATAGGTTAAAAGAAGAAGCCACAGTTATAAATATTGATAGTTACAAGAGTTTGATTTAAAAAATTAAAGTGTCATCAATTAATATCTTCAAAACGTTAAAAAGAATCAAAGAGCTAATAGTTATTTTTCCCATTTTCGAAAACTAACATGAAGACTAAAATTTAAACCATTTTTTTGGGCGAACTAAATATTTATAAATATATATTAATGAAACTATGATAAAATAATTAATTGAAATCATAATTTTTTAAAATAATATTCGTAATATTCTTGACCCACGATCTTACCATTTTCTATATTTATAATATCAAGATTATGAATATAGAATATGTACATGTTTTAAGAAGATACCAATTCTTATTTTTTGAAAAAAAAGAAAACTCGAAATACAAAAATGGGCTTGTAATTTTAAGCACTTTCCAAATACAAAATTAAACCTATAAGTTCAATGCCTACATTAATTTGATCCAATCACTTTTGCTAATAAGTCTTAATTAATGCCTTAATCAATATTTTGAAAAAGAAAAAAGATAAAATACTTATATCCAATGAGTGATTGCGAAGTGTCTAAATATTATGTGATCACTCAATTTTAAGTATAGTTAGATAGATAGATAGATAGATTGTCATTAATTGGATTGGGAATTATGTCCCGATGCTACTCATAATATCGCAGTATGGTACAGGCATTGTCGTACTTGACAATGACTAGGCTAGATATTTCCTATGCAATTAATCTAGTATATGAATTTATGCATGCTCCTCGTACCACTAACCTTCTTGCTATGGAGTGTAATTTTTAGTGTTTGCAGGGAACAACAAATCAAGGGGTCTTCCTTAAATGAGACTAAAATTTTTTTATGGTGGTGACTTTGATGTAAACTACTAGGTACGCTGTCTCAATAGCTTTCAATCTACCACTGGTTATGTCATTTTCCAATGTCCTAATCTGGTATATCGGTGCTCCAAAAAATAGTCAACCACATCAAAATCTTCTACAAAAGTCGAACACAGAGTAGCTACTCTTACAGTTATAGAGGCTCTTTGGATGTGTTATCTCTTCGCTGAATTAGGAATTCTTTTATATATATATATATATATATATATATATATATATATATATATATATATATATATATATATATATATATATATATAGCTACAAATATTCTTTGCGTGTGCTATCTTCCAATTGAATTAAGAATTATTATTTGTGAGCCTCTCAAAGTTATGTGTGATGATATTTGTGCTACTTATATTGCCACTAATCTCATACTTTATGTTAACATGTAGACCTTGAATCTGTGAGGGAGGTGAACGAGAGAAAGAATCAAGAAAGAAGAACATCTCTGTATTCATTGTATTGAGCACGATGATTATTACAATCTAACAGAGGCCATTTATATATACAGCTCTCTATGTAGAAGAATAACAAATTGTTCTAACAAACTCTAACAATTAGTGCTGACATGAAAAAACTAACTAACTAACTTTCTCTTTCTATTACAGAGCTAACTAACTCTCTCTCTCTCTCTCTCTCTCTCTCTCTCTCTCTAACACCCCCCTCAAGTTGGAGGGTGTATAGAGGACACTCCCAACTTGCCAAGTAAGGGATGATGTTGGGAGCAGGAAAAGGCTTAGTGAGGAGGTCAGCAAGCTGGTCTGTGGTCTTGGTGTAGGATAAGGAAATTAAGCCTTCGTGGAGTTTTTCACGAACAAAATGACAGTCTAATTCAATGTGTTTGGTGCGTTTATGAAAAACTAAATTTTTAGCAATATAGATGGTTGCCTGGCTATTACTCTAGATAGGAATAGGTATAATGGATGGAACTTGGAGTTTAGAAAGTAATCTTGTTAACCAAGATAATTCAGCAGTGACAGCCCTCATTGATCTATATTCAGCTTCAGCAGAGGAGGGGGCCACAGTGGGCTATTTCTTGGATTTTCAGGAAATAGGACTGCCTCCCATCATTATGAAGTAGCCACTGATAGATCTTCGAGTACAAGGGCATTGAGCCCAGTCAGCATTATGAAAAGCCTCTAGCTTGTAATCAGCCTTATTATTGAAAAATAAACCTTGAGCAGGCTCCTTCTTGATATATCTTAGAACATGTAAGGCTGCTGTCGAATGAGATGTAGTTGGCGCTTGTAGAAACTGACTGAGATATTGAACTGAGAATGCAAGATCTGGCCTAGTGTTTATGAGGTAGTTGAGTTTGCCTACTAGTTTCCTGTAACTCGTAGCATCAACCAGGCTTTCTGTATTGGAAGGCTCTTTAAATAGTGGACCCAAAGGGCAAGTGACACACACTGAAACTCTTTCAAGAGATCCAATGCAAATTTTCTTTGAGTAAGGATCTTGCCATTAGAAGCCTTAATGACTTCCATACCTAGGAAATAGTTGAGTTCACCCAAATCCTTGATTTTGAACTTATTGTTGAGAAAGGTATTCAAATCTGTGATTTCCTTAGGATCATTTCCAGTCACAACTATGTCATCCACATAGACAGCCACAATAACAATGGACTGATTCTGCTGTTTGCAAAATAAGGAATAGTCATTTTTGGAGTGCTGGAATCCAATGTCCCTCAAAGTATCAGACAGTTTAGCACACCATTGTCTAGAGGCTTGTTTAAGCCCATACAAAAACTTCTTCAGTTTGCAGACAATATTTCCAACAACATTTAGACCTTGTGGGGGTTTTATGTAAATGTCTTCATGTAGATTCCCATGTAAAAATGCATTATTAACATCTATTTGGTAAAGGGGCCAATGCTTTTTGACTGCAGTAGCAAGGAGGCTCCTAATTGTGGTCATCTTAAACATAGGAGAGAAGGTCTCTGTATAATCTATGCCTTCCTTCTGTGTAAAACCCCTTATAACAAGCCTGGCCTTGCATCTCTCAAGACTTCCATCTGCCTTGTACTTAATCTTGTATATCCACTTACAGCTTATGGGTTTCTTGCCTACAGGTAGGGGAACTAACTCCCATGTGTTATTATCTTGAAGAGCCTCAAATTCCTTTGCCATGCCTTCCTGCCATTTAGGGCTTGTGGATGCTTCTTCATAGGAAGTAGGTTCCTGATGAGACTCCAAATGTTGGAGTAAAGTAGGAGGCTGTATTGACAACTATCTGGGTAAACTGCAGTGACATTAGAGTAGATAGAAGTCACTGTATTAGGGCAGTAGGAGTGCTGAAAACTGTGATCGTTTGTTAACACATTGCTGCATACATAATCTGAAAGGTAAGTAGGGGTCTTGTGAGGTCTATGAGACCTTCTAGTTGGTGGAAAAGTGGATGTATGTTGAGAATTGTGAGTTTCTAGAGGGGACAAGTGGGAATTAAGAGGAGAATTAGTAGAGACATCTTGGAGCTGCTCTGTATTAGTGTGGGAAAAAGGCTCATGCTCATGATATTCATGAGAACTGAAATTAGGGAAAATGGTAGAATTATCTGTAGCTAAAATGCACTTGTAAGGTAGTGTCTTCTCATGGAAGACCATATCTCCAGAAGTAAAGACTTGATGTGTTTCAAGGTTTAGAACCTTGTAAGCTTTTTGACCAAAAGGATATCGCAGAAAAAACACATGGAACAGCCCTGGCTTGAAACTTGTCTTTGCCAGATTTCATGGTGGAAGCATAGCAAAAGCTTCCAAATACTTTGAGGTGATCATAAGTTGGTTTCTTACCAAATAGCACATGAAAGGGACTCAAACCCTTAAGAACTTTGGAGGGGAATCTATTAATAAGATTGGTAGCAGTTAACACACACTTACCCTAATACTTGATAGGCAGATTAGAGTGAAATAATAGAGCTCTAGAAGTCTCAAGCAGATGTTTGTGCTTTCTCTCAACCACCCCATTCTGCTGAGGTGTTCCCACACAACTTTTTTGGTGAAGAATCCCTTTAGTCATAGAATACTCTGTTGCTTCTTTGCTGAGACCAAGTTTAAGTGCATTGTCTAATCTGATGGTCTGTACTTTTGCATTAAAATGAGTAGAAGCCATCTTTACAAAAGCTCTAATAAGAGGCAAAGCATTGCTTTTGACTGTTAAAAGATGAGTCCAAGTAGTTCTGCTATAACCATCAACTATAGTCAAAAAATATTTGTAACCATTGTAAGTTTGAATATGATATGGACCCCATAAATCAATATGGATAAGCTCAAAACAGTGTGTAGAATGAATTTGACTATAGGGAAATGGCAACCTATGCTGTCTGGCCTTAGAACAAACCGGGCATTGTCTTATTACATTAGCAGAACATTGAGTAGGAAACAGGCCCAAACTTAGTAATTTGCCATAAGGTAAATGCCCTAGTCTGGCATGCCAGAGAATATCATCATCTGAGGAACTGCTAGCAGTGTATGCATTTATCTGATTTCTTAGGAAGATATTCTTAGAACAACAACTAGCATCAACACCAATTTTATTGATCTCATGGCTTGACTGTAGCAAGTAAAGACCACCAAAGTGTTCACCAAGAACCTAAGGCCTCTTCACTGAAGGGGCCTGCATAAGGCAACATTTGGGTGTGAAAACCATGAAACATCCATCACGATTGCATAGTTTGCTCACTAACAATAGATTGTTTTTAAAACTAGGTAGGTAAAGAACTCCATGTAATGATAGAGTGTTGCTAAAAATGATTGTTCCAGATTGAGTTACTGGGACACTCTTGCCATTAGGTAAAGTGACAACAATAGGCTTGAAAGGACTAGTGAGATCAGTAAAAAGATCTTTATTGTGATACATATGGTCACTAGCTCCAGTATCAACAATCCATATATTCTTCTAATCAGCTACCGAGGACAAAAGACATAGATTTTGTGCGTGATCAGTGGTACCAATACCTGCAAAACTGGTGAATACTGTTGATGGGGCAGAATAATCAGAACCTTGATAAGATGTGTTGTGTCCAGACTTGGTGGCTTGAACATTCTGAAGCAAAGCAATGAGTTGAGATGATTTCTCTTGTGTTAGTCCTGGGACTGTGAC
>JAKOGI010001246.1:127500-177500 GCA_029747015.1 Carnegiea gigantea | reverse complement strand
ATTTGGAAGACGCCTTGAACTTTGACCGGACATTGACTTGAGAGTCGATTTTGACGTTTGACTTGTGAACCGATGTAGGTCTTTGACTTTTGACTTTTGATTTTGATTTTGATTTTGACCGCGCCTTGACTTGGACGTCATTCAGGCTTTAGGTCGTGACTTGACTTGGTAGTTGTCTTGAGCCACGATTTGGATTTTGACTCGAATTTTAACTGAGCCTGGACTTGGAAGTCATTTAGACTTCATCTTGGGCTTGACTTGTGAGTCTGTTTGGGCTTGACTTGTGAGTCTTTTTAGACTTGAATTGTGAGTCTTTGGACTTGATTAAATTAATTAAAATGGTTGGCCAATTAATTAATTTAAATTTCTTTTGGTACGGAACGAATAAATTTTTAGTGCCTACAAATTGCCCCCTCGAGACAAAGTCGCGCACGAGACTTGTCGTTTGAGCGTGGCCGATGTCTCGATTTTTTTATTTTTTATTTTTTTGAAGCGTGCTATTTAGGCGCCTATTTTTTTTGTGTGCCCCAAGCCGTCACTTAAATTGCAAGGACTCAACTATTAGCATCATCATATTTTTTCTAGCCTTTATCCGACCAACTTTTTAGCTTGACATTTAGAGCCCAAATTACAAGAGGTCCCCGAATGCAATAGAATGACGGGCACCAATTTGCAAAGAGCACTTGAACGAAATACGGGCAACAAATCGATTTTGTTCCCCTTCCCATTTCGCTGAGCCGTGATTTTGCTTGCGGCCCACGTCCTTTTTTTTTGCTTTTCTTTTCTTTTTGGGGCTTCTCCAGCGGTGTCGTCGTTCTTCTCTTTTTGATCCTTCTTCTCCGTTTCTCCAATCAACACACCCAAAACCTGTAGGTCATTTTCACTACCCACAGCCATGAAGACCTTAAACTAGATCCTCTGCGCAGCCCTTCTTTCTTGTGCTTTCGCTGTCGCAGCTCTGCGAAGGTGTCAAATAGGTATCCTTCAATTACCATTTATGGGTTGCCTCTTTCATGGAAACCGATGCCCTGCGCCCAGAACCCCGAGGTCCCATTTGTGCTGCTGCCTGCTGTCACTGATTTACGATGGAAACCGCACAAAGCTCAACCCTGACTCCATCATTTCCCCCTTTTTTTTGGCCATCAAAAGCACCACCTTTCACATTCTTCTTCTTTGTTGGCTAAACTTGGTGGTAATGGTGATATGAATGAGGGAAAGTGGGTGATCATTGGTATGCTGGCTATGGGGATTAGAGAATTGGGCCTTGGAGTTGAGGTTATTGGAATTCTATACGGTGTTTGGCAAAGAGAGGCCCTATCAGTTTTCTTTGGCTGTAATGGCAGGGAATCACTACCTATCGGGATTGTTTCTTTCTCGAACAGATCATTATGCTTGATAAAACAATCTGGAGGAGGGAAAGATGACTAGGTTTTTGGGGCATTACAATCAGATAGCAAATCGGAAGCATTTAGCATATTGCTAGGGAGATCATTATCAGTGACATTCTTCAGGATTCCCGGAGGTTTAGCTGCAGAGGGGGCCTCGAAGGTGCAGTGTTTTGCTCTTCTCCATCAATGTTTTTTTTTTGAATGTATTTTGGCTGACGCCCGCAAGGTGTTTGACAAAATGCCTATGAGAAATCTGCGCAGTTGGAACAACGGGCTTGGGCATGCTTGATGTTGCTGAGAGATTATTTGACAAAATAGAGGGATGTTGTTTTATGCCTTTTTTTTGGGGGGGGTTGGTTTTGATATGATGAAAGTCATGAAAATGAATGAGGAAAGGAGTGCTAAGGCACAGAGAGAATGACACCATGATCTGGATATGTGTGAGAGGAAGGAAGGGAGTGAAAAAGACTAAAGCTTGATCCCTATTTATGTTTGGCTTCTCGGGGAAATGGAAATAGAGTAGTTGGTGTGAAATTTCACCAAAGAATTGCATCACTTTTTTGTTTGCACTTTATTGCTACATGATTCTCTTGCGAGAACTTGATGATGCTTGCTAAAACAAAAAATCCTGTTAGTAGGATGTTATTCAGAATTTGTGATTTTTTGTTTTTTGAACTTGGGTTTACTTTGATAATTGATATGAGATTGGTTTGACACTGAATCTCTCACTTGGATTGTGATAAACATTGATGCGCGCCCCCCATGATCAAAGCTTGGGTTTTGAATGATCCTCCCCTTTTTTTCTTCGATGCTCAGTGAGTCATGGGTTGCCTGTAACTTGCCTTTTATTAAAATTTGAAATGTTGTGTCTTGGTCTTGAAAGACTTGTCCCCTTCCTTTTTTTTTGTTGCACTTGTATTGTTGTTTGTGCAGGGCGTGAGGAGTCATTTTTGAAGAACCACCTACGACACAGTTCACTGCTTGGCCAAGGGCCTTGAACGGAACTGATACGCACAAAAGTGGTATGAACACTTGAAGAACCACACTTGCAACACGGTTCGCTGCTTGGTCATGGGCCGTGAACGGAACTGATATGCACGAAAATGGTATGAAGACTTGAAGAACCACACTTGCGATACAGTTCGCTACTTGGCCATGGGCCTTGAACGGAACTGATACGCACGAAAGTGGTATGAAGACTTGAAGAACCACACTTGCGACACGGTTCGCTGCTTGGCCATAGGCCTTGAATGGAACTGATACGCACGAAAGTGGTATGAAGACTTGAAGAACCACACTAGCGACACGGTTCGCTGCTTGACCATGGGCCTTGAACGAAACTAATACGTACGAAAGTGGTATAAAGACTTGAAGAACCACTTGCGACATGGTTCACTGCTTAGCCATGGGCCTTGAATGTAACTAATACGCACGAAAGTGGTATAAGCAGCGAGGAGCGGCTGGGCGGCAGGAAGGTGATGTCTTTGATCTCTTCTTTTGCATGTCCCCCCTTTTTTTACGTGATGTTTTTGACTGCACTTGGTGATTTGCTGAAGCTGCCTATGTATTTGTGGGTACTTGCAATTTTCAATAAGATCAAGTTGTTGCGTAGTTCAAGTAAGCATCCTTTTTTTCATTTGTTTTACCGTTCATAGTTTATACTCTTGCGGGCCATGAGTAGTACAAAGTTTTTTTTTTTTTTTGAGTGTACATTTTATACTCTTGCTCAAGAGTTAGTATTTTCTTGATGTGTATAAACAGTTTAGCCTCTTGTTCAGGAGTCTTCTTTTTGAATGTATGTGAACTTTGGTTTTTTTTTTTTTTTTGTGAACAGTTTAAGCTCTTGCCCCTGAGCTAGTCTAGCATTTCCTCAAGGGAGGGCGTTGACCTCTTGGCTCGTGTCGCAGTTGGAAGAAGTTGTTCATCTTCCTTAGTTCTTTCTTTTGAATTGGCCTTATCCCCATGGCCAGTGAGAACTAGGACGCGTCTCTTTACTTTCAGCGAATCATCCACCTTCACACCTAAAGTGGAAACACGCTTCATGTTTAAAGAAATTGAACTTTGGACTTCATTTGTTTTGTTGAGGCGGCTGAACATCGAATCTTTTTTTTTTGTGATGGCAGTGCGCTTGATGATGTCTCGCCTATCTTGATTCTGGTGAAGACCGAGGGCTTAGGTCGCTCATCCTTCTTCAACCTTTGGAAGACAGAGGGCTTCGGGATTTTATCCTTTTCAATCCTTCTAAACACAGAAGGGCATCGGCGCGACGTTGATGGCTGCAACCTGTCGAACACCATTGCTATGGGGTTGGTCTTGGCATTTTCATCCTCATTATCATCAACTTCTTCAGCTGTGATATATTGAATGAGGGCTTGTTTGTCCTTGCGTCGTCCCGAAATCCTCATATGCTGCGGCGGTACGTAGCTAAGACCAACTTTAGGCGTTGCGGCATTGCCCCCTTAACCTTGTATGGTCCTTTGCGCGCTGTCAAGTCTGTAGAGCTTAGCTTTGATCACATGCCCCAAAGATGTTGGCTGGCTGAAGTCATAGCTGGACCTCTTCATTAACTTGTGCACATTAGGATCACACCCATCGCTGATGCGCATCTTTGATAATTCACTTTCTTCTTAGAGCGAGCCTTTAGAAGAAGCAACAAAACCAAGGAGAGAAATCTTGGTCAATTTGGTTGGGTTCGCCCTATGAACTAGAAGCACATTCTTTTCTTTCAGAATGCACCAACTTGCTTCATTGAACTTGCGTTCATCCTTGGTTGCACTTTTAGGATTTGTACATTTAAAGACTGGCGCCGCTGAATTTGCCACGACATTTGCTTGCTTGATGGACGAGACTGAAATTGTCCTCTCATTCTTTTCTTTCCATTGTTGTTATGGCTGGATGCTGCCATCACCACTGTTTTCAGGAGAGACGTTCAACTCTTCATTTGTTTCGTCATCGTCAATTTCGAAACATGAAGTTGTGTAGACAGCCACATTATCAAAGAAGTTTTTTGTGAAGTATTCTCCTGAGCCCTCTAGTACTTCAGCATGATCTATTTCAGAATCTGACTTATCAGCCTCTTCCACTGTGACATGGCTAACTTCTGCTACTTCATCCAAATCTAAAATGATTCTTCCTTCCTCAGCCAGTTGCATGATGCTTTCCTTGAGTGTAACGCACTTTTCAAGAGGGTGACTAAAGATTCTATGGTATCGACAGCATTTAGGGTCGATAGTCCTCCTAACTTCTTCTGGGCGCTTTGGCTTGTGCAATTCGATGACACCCTTTTCGAGTAAGTCATCTAGCATGCCTGACAAATCTGAGTCAGAAAATGGATACTTCTTTTCCTGAAGTTCTTTCAGTGTGGGACGCTTATTTGTCACAACTTTGAACGACGAGCTCTTCTTGCCCCCTAGTTTTGGCTTTTCCATAATGCGAATTGGCTAACTTGTAGAGGTGAACATCGCTTCTTTAGTCGTGCCCTTAGAAAAATTAACATTCTTCTCGAATTCAACCTTGTCCCTCTTTGATTCAATAGAATAGAAGGAGTTGGTGCGACGCTATCGTCACCTCCATATCATGCGCCTTGGTTGCCAATTCTTAAAAGGTCCTAGGTTTGCTCATTTGTAGGACGTACAGCAAGTCCCAGTGCATGCCTTTGGTGTACATTTCGACGGTGGAGGCTTCAGACAACCGATCCTTGCACTCGAGGCTTAGTGCGCACCAATGGTTGATGTAGTCAAGAACTGGCTCGTCCTTCCACTGTTTTGTGTTTGTCAGCTCAGTCATGCTGACAACGCGCTGAGTGCCATAGAACTTGTGGAGGAACTCTTGCTCCTTTTGTTCCCAGTTATCAATGGACTCAAGTTCCAAGTCTGTATACCAGTCGAACGCAATCCCTTTTAGAGTACGGACAAACTGCTTCACCAATCGGTCTTCCTCTGTACCAGCATTACTGCATGTCTCAATAAAGTGCACTACATGCTGTTTAGGGTTGCCCTTGCCATCGAACTGGTTGAACTTGGGGGCTGATAGCCATGGGGCATGCGCAGCACGTCAATCTTCTTTGTATAGGGCTTTGTGTATAAGCGGGTCTTGTGACACCCTCCTCCTAGCTGAGCCTTGACTGCGTTTCCTATCAAGCTCTGAATCTGCTCAACCGATATAGAGCCAAATGAGCAGTCCTTCTTAGCTTTGCGGTCGTTGTCAGATTCCTCGCTGTGATGTGACTCTTTGTCAGAGTCTTCAGCGCCCGAACCCTTGTTAGAAGCTTCAGATAACTTCTTTTCCAGCCTCTTTGTCAGTTCAGCAATCTGGTCGTTCTGGCGCTTGATTTGGGCGTCCTTCTCTGCACTCTCTTTAGAGAGTCTATCCAAGGTTGCCTTCATACTTGCCAACTGCTCTTCAAGGTTAGCAGCTCCTGTCATCATGACTGGCATGATGACAGTGTCAAAAGATTCAACTTCAATCTCTGACATGCGCGCCCCCTTTGGTCAAGGCGAAGATGAGTCACTACTATAGTCTTCAACCTCGCAGACTGGGGACTGAAAGCTAAGTTTTTGAATTTCATCCATCCAGGACAACACCTTGTGTTGCGTCTTTGAGTCTTGAAATTTGGATGTGGGCGACATAGCCTACGTGGCAGCGGTCGATGGAGCAGCTTTTGCCATGCTCCTGTTCTTCATTGTATGAGCGCGCTTGTTAAAAGTAACGCTCGCTTCACATGATTTAAGAGAGAAAGATCCCGTGTTCTTCTTCTTCGAAGCTTGCATGGTGACATTCTTTGTAGCTATGTCTCCGTTGAAAATGATGTGCTTGTGACTTAACAGTCTTGATCTTTAAGAGAAAGATATGAGAGGTAGAGATGTCCCACTGGGCGTGCCAAATTTGTAATCACAAATTACAAAGATTGAATTTTTATAAATTCAATTGATTTGAATTTGGGTACAATATCTATGAATACAATCCTCTGATTCTCTCTTTCAAGGATAGATTTTCCAACCTTTTAATAAAGAGGGGTAGGGACCTATTTATAGGAAAGCCTCCCACTTGAAAATCAAGACAGGCCTTGACTTGGGTTTTGGGCTTTGTCCTAGGTTTTGGGCCTTTTAATCAAGCTTTACCATAGACTACTTTGACTTTCGTTTATTTTGACTTTAACTTTGACTTAGGAGTCTCCCGGCCTTGTACTGAGTATCGACTTAGAAGTCGCCTTGAACTTTGAACGGACGTTGACTTGAGAGTCGATTTTGACGTTTCACTTGTGAACCGATGTAGATCTTTGACTTTGACCTTTGACTTTGACTTTGATCGCGCCTTAAATTGGACGTCATTCAGGCTTCAGGTCGTGGCTTGACTTGGTAGTCGTCTTGAGCCTAGGTTTGGGCTTTGACTCGAATTTTGACTGAGCCTGGACTTGGAAGTCATTTGGGCTTCATCTTGGGGTTGACTTGTCAGTCCGTTTGGTCTTAACTTGTGAGTCTTTTTTGGCTTGAATTGTGAGCCTTTGGGCTTGATTAAATTAATTAAAAGGGTTAGCCCAATTAATTAATTTAAATTTCTTTTGGCACGACACGAATAAATTTTTAGTACCTACACTAGTCTTTTGATTACTTTGTTCTTTAGTATCTTGCAAGCATATATGATGAATTGAGGCAAGTATTTTTGCCCAGTCGTCCAGAAACTAAAACACTTTCCATTTTGAACATGCAATTTAATTTTGATTATTTTGCTCCTTTTCATTTTTTCTTTTCCATTTTAAGTCTTTTTTTGGAAAGTACGTTGTGCTTGATTTGCAAGGATTGAACGTCCAAAAACATATTTCCAATTATTAGTATTGTCGAGTTAATTAAAGTGTCTGAAAAGAAGAAAACCAACTTAATTAAGTCTTCTTATGGTCCACTTCAATGGTAATCAATTCAAAAACTGAGATATATTATACGCCCAGAATTTGGTTTATTTATTCACCTATTTATTTACAAATAAATGAGCTAAGTTGGAAAGGATAAGTTATGTCTGAAGATTGCTCTCGGCTTTTCTATTCTTTTTTTTTTGATAATTAGTGCCAGAGGCAGTTCGAGACAATGTAATAAAAATGGAACAATCAGAGAAATAAAACAAAACCCCACAACCCAAAACCCTTATGAAAATAACACAGGAATAGAACTGAAGTTTCTTACCAACTCCTCCAGGGTGTATGCCAGCTCTTCTTTCCATGATTTGGCCCATAAGGATACCCTCCATCGGATACTATGGCACAAAGTAGCACAATCCAGCTCTTTCTTTTGGAAAACCATCTCATTTCTCCTCATCCAGAGGCTCCAGGCTGTTGCATATAAGGTTGTAATCCAAAACTTACGTCGAATCTAATTCTTGATCCTTGAAGATATCCACATCGCATAAAAAACCCTGAAACTTTTCGGTGTGTGGATTATCTGACCCAGGTCGCAAGCTAAACTGCTCCAAATTTGCCAGGCTACAGGGCAGAGGACGAGTAGATGGCTTAATTCCTCAGGGCCAGAAGAACAGAACGTGCATGTATTTTCTTGCATTGGGATAACTCCTTTCTTGACGAGCAAAGCTTTGGTATTCAACTTCCCAAGTATAGCCAGCCACATGAAGAACTCGACTTTGGGTGGGGTTAAGCGCATCCATGCCGATGCAACTAGATTATCACACATTGCTCCTCGATAGTTTGCTTTTTGTACTACACTGGAAAATTTTTTGGGCGTGAATTTTTGCTTGGAATCCCAATTTACCTGGTCAGCTATGTCTCTTCTAGGATGATGGTAGCACAGTATCTCCTCTAATTTTCCTACTTGCAATGCCTCTTCCTGATTTAAATGTTGATTCCAAGTAAGGGTCCATCTCCATGAATCTCCTTCAAACCAACCCATATTCACAATCAGCTCATTCTTTTGGTTGGATATTTTATACAGGCTTGGAAACTGGCTAAGTAGGGCAATATCATGGTTATCGAATATCCACCAATCCTCCCAGAATCTGATATTCGAGCCATGTCCAACCTGTATTTTCAGGTGCTGCCTGAGAACCGAAGCTATTGGTTCCGTTGCCAGGCTCTTGATATGTCGCCATGGACCCGGTGTTTGGGGAATTTTATACGATAGCATACAAGAGATGCCGTCTCTGTGAATGGATGAGATTACTTTTCTCCAAAATGATCCCTCCTCTTTCATGAATCTCCACCACCATTTGAACAAGAGAGCAGCATTTTTCAGCATGAGGTCATCCACTCCCAACCCCCCCTCCCATCTTGGTTTTTGAATAACTTCCCACTTTACTAGCGCCGAGAACCTTCCCTCCTTTTCTCCACTCCATAAGAACCTCCTTTGTATTTTAATAATTTCATTTGTCACTTTAGTATGTGGGAAGGCTATTTAGAACTGTCTTAGTAAGTACCAATCGTCCAGCACGGGAGAGGCATTTATGTTTCCATGTGTCTCTCTTCTGAATTTTGTCAATGATGCACTGCCAGGATGACACCTTCTTCATGTTTGCACCGAGAGGGATTCCAAGGTATGTAATAAGGAGTGTGACTAGGCTGCAATTAAGTTTCACTGCTGCATTTCGAGCCCAGTCGTCTTCCTTTCCTATCACGATCATGGCAGACTTGTAGTAGTTTACTGCAAGTCCTGACAATGCTTGGAAGCTTAGTAAAATTCTTTTGATATTCCAGAGGTGTTCATCATTCGCTGCACTAAATATTAGGGTATCATCTGCAAATTGCAAGTGCAAGATCTTGATCGCATGTACACCCACTGCTAGTCCCGTAAATAGTCCCACTTCTGCTGCTCGAATCAATAATCTGTTCAGCACCTCCGCCATTATCACAAATAATGAGGGCAACAAGGGATCACCATGTCTTAATCCTCTCCCCATCTTGAATGGTTTACAGAGAGCTCCGTTGAATATCAAGGAGATGGTAGCCGAGGATATGCACATGTTCATCCATGATCTCCATTTTGATCCAAAGCCCATCTCTTTTAGCACAAGATCCAAGCTGTCCCAATTGACAGTGTCATACGCCTTCTGGAAGTCTAGTTTGAGAAGAGCACCAGACCTTTTAGATTTCTTTAGCCAATGTACAACTTCATTCGCAATTAAAGCACCATCCAGAATCTGTCTACCACTGACAAAGGTTGTTTGAGTCTCCCCAATCAGGTGATGCAATATCTGGCTAAGTCTTCTGTTTAGTATCTTTGCTATCACCTTATAGATGCTCCCCACCATGCTTATAGGCCAAAAGTCACACACTTGCAAGGTGCCTTGCTTCTTTGGGATGAGCATAACCCATGTCGTATTGATGCTCGGGTTGAAGAGTCCAGTTATTTCAAAGAAGCTTTGGATGTAGTGACAAAACTCCTCTCCCACTATTGGCCATACCTTCCTAATGCATTTGAGGTTAAAACCATCGTATCCTGGCGCCTTCGGTAGGTCACAGCTCAGGATTGCTTCACGGATTTCCTGGGTGGTCACTGGTTCTTCTAGGTGTTTTGCATCTTCATGCGTCAGTTTTGGAAGGCCAATGGCCAAAATATCGAAGGTTAATGCCTCTTGCTTCTGGAACTGTTGCTTAAGGTGCTTGATCAAGGCCCTCTTAATGATGTCTCTGTCATACACTTCCTCCCCATCAATTAAGAGTTTATCAATGATCTTCCTTTGTCTCTTGATGGAGGCTAATAGGTGAAAATATTTTGTGTCTGTCTCCTTCACGAATTAGTTTGCATCGTGATAGTTGCTTCCAATACCTCTCCTTTCGTGCCATCCACAGCCATAGTTGCATCTGGAGTGCTTCCCTTCTATGCCACTCACACTGGAGTAGTTCTCTATTTTGGGCAATATTATCCAGTTTTTCCATCTCCTCTTGGAAGCTTTTAATCCTCAATTCAATATGCCCGAACACCTCTCTGTTCCACTTTTGCAGTGGTTTCTTCAGCCTTTGTAGCTTCTTCTCTAAAGGTTCATCAATGAGTAGCACCCATTCTCTCTTGAACGTACTCAGAAAACTCGGCTCCTCTAGCCAGCAGTCAAGGGTTCTGAATGGAGAAGGACCCCACCAAATCGGAGTTGTTCCTACTACAATGGCAAAATGATCGGAAAGCTGTCTATTTTTGCACCATGCTTTGATCCTTGGGAAAGGTAGAAGGAAATCTGGTTCAATCATTACTCTATCGATTCTGCTTGCTACATTTCGTCTCGGCCATGTGAAGTTTTGTCCAATCTCTAGGTCAAACAGCTGAAGGTCCTGTATGAGTTCCTGGAATTCTCTCATACTTGTTGTTACTTCGGAGGCCGCTCTTCTTTCTCTTGGGTGAAGTATCTCATTGAAGTCCCCCATCAGCAAAAGGGGGCCTGTAACAGATGCTTTGAGTGTTCTGAGCTGATCCCACACCTGTCTTCGATCATTATGATCATTTGGTGCATACACTAGGCAGACTTCACAGCGAAAATGGTCCTTTAGAAATTCACCAGTGAGACTTATCCATCTCCTCCTTTTGATACATCTAGAGTAAATGAAGGATCCTTCCTCCATGATATAATGAGACCTCCGGATCCCTCATATGCTGGTTCTTGAATAAAATCTGTGACATGTTGTCCCCAATAGCTTTGTATATCCCATTGCCATAGTTGAGATTGTTTAGTTTCCATTAGGCCGATAAGTTCAATGTTCTCTTCCCTGATTAAATTTTGGACCATTCGCCTTTTATTTTCAGACCCCAATCCTCGAACATTCCAGGTAGCTATCTTCATGGAAGCTGGACAATGGTTAGCTATTGTCTTGATTACCGGATGTTAAGACACTCCTCCTTTGCTGCTTCAATATTTTCTTAATTCTGAATGTAGCCACTTTCTTGTTTGTAGTGACTGTGAGCCCCAGGATGTTTCCAATTTGCAAGGATTCCTTTGCCAATTTTTCTAGACTTTCAGAGGACTGTGTGGTAGAATTGTCAGTCTGGGAATTGTTGGCACTACTTTGAAGCCTTGGCTTTTGCTTTTGGTTTTTCGTGTTTATTTGACCGCACACTGTGCTCAATTTATTTGCAGATTCAAAGCCTGGTGGGGATTCAATTCCCCAGTGAGGTGTCCTGAGTATTCGCCTTCTTCCGCTTGCTGTCCTTTTCTATTCTTTCTTAGTGGAAATTCAACACTGTAATTTAATTGCAGTAATGAAATTAATAAGTTTATGGAGAATTTTAAGTTACTAATCCAGTTCAAGTAAAATACTTTACTCTGTAATTACATTTGAGCACACCATGACGACATGTGTTTCATATTTTAAATTTATATGGTATGTTAATTGGGACTTACAGTTAAATACATAAATTCAATTAAAAGTTATCGCCCACGAATTACACACCATGATCCAACGAAACAAAGATGGAAAGATTAGCAGCACTTGCTTGTCACACATGGCACGCGTCAACGAATTAAGCCACATCCTGTTCAACCTTTTTTTTTTTTTTTTTTAAACAATTAGTCTTGTTCAAAACACTTTAACTAACCTTGGTTTAATTCTAATAATTAAATTGATTATCAGCAATAAGTTTAATTCATTTTAATTCATTTCAATTCAGTATAAATAAGTTCATTATTTAATAAAAATAAGTTTAGAATTCAATAAAAATAAGTTGGATTTAATCCAACTGAACAATATGATTGTTCAACTGATTAGTTCAATGAAAATGAATTCTACTCAATTAAGCTTGGTTTAAATAAGCTAAGGATAAATAGGTTGAAAACAACAAGCACTTAGAGGTTACTTAAATATCTAAAATGTTGATTAAAACAACAAGGATGAGGCAAGGCAGGTCACTAGACGGGGTGGGATGGGTTGCAGGTTGAATGGGTTAACTCTTATAATTATATTGTAACTCATTAAAATTTGTTTAAGTTTAACCCCGTCTCGCCCCAGAAAACAAAACAGGGCGGGTCGGCCCATCCCATAACGCATTTATTGCGAGTCTAGGCTGAGTTTGGTGCGGGACTAGTATAGGTGGGTTTGGGTTGAACCCGCCTACGTTCCAACGATAATCACCATACGAAACTTAATTAGTACTTATTGGCAGATGCATCATATCCTCCTTGATCTTCCACTCCTGCCAAGTGAAGGCCTAGTTGAACTTATTTCTTTTCCTTTGGCTCAGATAAAAAAACAGAAATCATCTCACCATATCTGAGAATATTTCACTAGCTAACAGGCGTCCAAAGGCTGAAGGTCATTTTTCAATATTAATAACCCAAAACACTTTGCTTTGGCCTCACTCTAGATGGTTACATGTTTCATACGATCGAACGCATTCATGGTTCATCATATTATATATGTTGAGAAGTGAGACACGAAATCAAGATATCCACTGCATCCAAGTATCCGAAGAACCTCAAACTATTTCAGGTTTTAAAATTAAAATAAAAAATATCTTTCCAAAATCTTTGCATAAGTTGGTCAACTTAACAAATTCAACACCCAAGAAGCCAAGAAATTTTTTTTTTAAATTTTAATGATGAATTCGCACTTGTGCAAGGGGAAGAGACAAATGCATCACAACAAATTAAAACTACTCAAAAAGGCATCCAAGAAGCCTACATCTTTACTAATCTCAGTATCTCACTATGTTTTCCCACATCAAAGAGGACCTTCTTAACATTCAAGATTTTGTATTTATTTATTTATCTATTTATTTATTACTATTGCTATTGCCATTATTATTATTATTATTACTACTACCACCACCACCACCACTAGTAGTATTAGCTGCCACTACTACTAGTACTGTTACTATTACTATTATTATTAGTACTAGTAGCAGCAGTAGTAGTAGCTACTACTACCACTACTACGTACATGGGTAAGCTTTCCAATTGTAAAAAGAAAAGGGGTAAGCAAGCTCACTCGCTTAACCTTACACTTGAAAGGTGAGTTCTCCCCCATTTATCGAATAGTACTTTCTTGTGAAAATTCAAGGTATTTGAAACTAGGACAAGCACAGGTAAGATATTGCTTAAATTTTATACCCCTATTTTCTACAAAAACTATAATCTAGCATAATACGCCCCCCCGGCGGCCGCTTTCAGTGTAATGCGAGCAAAACAAACGAATGCACCTAGAATTTGAAATCAAATCTAATGCTACATGAACTGCAAAGCAGTTTTTCTAGTTAAACTGATAGACAAAATGTAGCAGAACAGTAAGACTTGACCTGCTTTAAACATTGATAACAGAGTGACCAAGAAACAAAACCACAAATTTTTTGGGGGGGGGATTCTAACCAACTAGGACACGGCTAAGACATTTCGTGGCAGACAAGTTTACAAGTCAAACCTATTGCATCCAGATAATATCACACACTGAAGCAGCTTAGGAAACTTCCTGATTCCTAGTGTCAAGGTCATTTTGATTTTTCAAAGTCAAAATAGGTTATATTAATTAATTATCAAACATGTTAACATCTATCCCAAGGACACCTGTAAGGTTGATTAATTATGTTTCGGGCCTTTCTACTCTTCACGGATGATGTGGGATGAGAGCGACTTATGTGATGGTAGGGACTGTGCGTCCAACGATCCACTCTGCAAGAGCCGATCTTGCAAAAAGGACCACCCTGGAGTGAAATCCAAGGAACGCTTCTTCGACAGTCAAATCAGTGTGGGATCCCAGAAAAGAGACAATGCAGAAAAAATAACTAACGAAAGATCAGATCTTTTTCAGGGGATGTGATGTCCATTTTGGTAAAAGTGATGAGTAATGAGTAATTCCTTATAATTTCAGTCCCCTTTTTTAGGAGGGATTGGTGGGTATTTATAATCTTTGTAGGCAGGGGTAAATTTGTAATCTTATATGCAGCGTCCCCTTAATGGTCCCAAAGACGAATAGCCCTTCGAGGCCCATGAAGGCTATGGGTGACCGTTGAGGCCTAGGCCGTGGGGCCCCTTGGGGTGCCCAGTTTGGCTGCATCAGATTGCAATTCTTTCCCAGATCTATAATCATAACATAAGCAACCCCCCCAAAAAAAAAGCGAGGGAGAATCCGCTTGGAGGGGAGTTTCGAAGGGCGAAAATGTATACCATTAGACTCTTGTCTCTTTACAAGAATGGCCCCAAAAGCCATTTCATTGCCTCCTGAAGATGCAAATTCTGGGTACTTGGTGCTCCAGGACGAGGGAATACCATGTTCATAGCGACCAAGGTGGTTATCAAGCCTATGATAAAGTCCCATCTGATACCAGTGGTCAATCAGCCATTATCGTCCAACCGGTACCATGTAATCAAGGCAGAAAGGAAGCGTAAAGGGTAAGCTCCAGAATCCTGCAATATGCATAACTTGCAAAGTTTAATAACCAGACTATGTATAAATGCATGATTTTTCTGAATTTAACAAATGGGTTGTTTTAGTTGAGTTAGATCCTGTCAATCAGTTTGGACTGAGGCACATAGATTCTTTACTGGTTTGTAAATTACCTCGCCAAAAATTGTAACCACTACATGTTAGACAAATTTTGGGTCAGCAAACTTCTGGTTCAGGTCAGTTTGGATTGAAACGACATCAAGTTGCTTTGCCACAGCCTGGGCTGGATCTAGTTTCGGTATATTTAATAAATCATGGATCAGTTTGTCTAAGCCTGATCCAGCACTAAATATTGTTCCATATGGATGACTTTGACAATTTGGGTTTGGCCGCAGGGAGGCATATGCAAGCTCAAAGGAAGAAGATATGGACACCTGATGTTTCTTCTTTCCATGTGTGCAAGATGTAAATAAAGCCGAGGCCCTTAGATCCCGATGACATATATCAGCAGTATGAATTCTCCACCAAAAGGGATAAGGCTAAGATCTTATTTTAGATATTATTTTAGATAATATTTCGTAGGTGTCTAGTAATTGTATTTAGGTCAAATTTTGTTTCTTGCTTTCCAAGTTAGAAGAACACTAGGATTGCTCATGTACAAAACTCATGGCAGTGGCATCGTGAAGAAAAGGGAAGGCAAATCAATGACATAGTTTGTCGGCCTTAGCAAGCTCACGGCCAAGATTTTTCCTTCATTCGTTTTTTTTTTTTGGCTCAATTTTCGTTCATCTAAATTCTTCATGGTATCAGAGCCATGAGTGGGGGAAAAGGGTTTGTAATTGAAAATCACTCACTATACTATCTTCACCCATCAGAAGGTCCTGGAGTCACAATTACTTCAGTGATCTTCAATGGAAAAAATTATGAACTATGACAGAAGGCTGTGAGAACAGCTTTAAAATCCAAAAATAAGTTAGGTTTCATAGATGGAACCTTAACTAAGCCAATACCAAAGGGAGAAGATTTGAGTGAGTTGAACGCATGGGAGATGGTCAACTCCATGATCTGTTCGTGGATCATTAACGTTATCGATCCAAAACTACATACTAGTGTAGCTTATGCTGAAACGACTTATGAGATGTGGGAAAATCTGCGTAAGCGTTATGCCGTGGCTAACACCCCTAAAATCCACCAACTCAAGACTGACCTTGCAGCATGTAAACACGAGAATCTAGAGGTCGTGGATTTTTGTTCAAAACTCATGGGGATGTGGAGTGAACTAGAGAATTATGCTAAAGTCCCACAATGCACATGCGGTAAAATCGGGAGTAGAACTGCAAAGATGGCACAAGACGAGAGGACCCATCAGTTTTTGATGGGATTAAACGACGAGGCCTACTCAACTATTTGTAGTCAAATTTTGGCACTTGACCCATTACCCACTCTCGATGTTATATTTAATATGGTGACGCAAGAGAAAAATCACCGAAGATTCATGATGGGAAGAGACAACTGCTCAGAAAACATGGTGGCCTTCACGGCAAGAGAACACACGAATAAAAGACCAACATGTAGGCACTGTGGTCGGTATGGACACGATGAGACAAATTGCTATGAAATCATTGGCTATCCACCAAATTGGGGTAGCCGTGGCCGAGGGAGAAGCAGTCGAGGTGGTGGCCGAGCAAACCGAGGAGGCAAAAACAGAGGACGTGGGCGCGGGCGTGAGATCGCTCACTCGGTTCAGGCCCAGAATGAGAGACCAGCAGCAGCAAGTCGCGGCCTAGCAAAGCACAGCCCAGATGCAGCCTTCGGTCCAGCAGTTGCTTTCGGCCCAGCAACCTCTTCCGGTCCAGCCAACCTAGCCGGTCACGGCCCAGCAGTAAATTATGGTCCGATAGCAGCCGCAGCCATTCCGGGTCTAACCCAGGATCAATTACAGAAATTACTTAGCCTCATAGAAAGCCCGAAACCCGGTTTTGAGAAACTTGCAGGTAATATACCTTGGATGTTTGATAGTGGAGCGTCATGCCACATGACGGGAAACTTGAACCTAATTCAAGAAATCAACAAAATTGACTCAATTGCTATAGGCATGCCAAACGGGACGCACACCCTAGCATGCCAAGAGGGGTCCGCAGTGTTGGGTGAATGGATCAAACTAAATAAAGTTTTATATGTTCCTTCCCTTAAGTGCTTCCATTGCAAAATTATGTAAGGAACTAAATTGTAGTGTGACCTTTTATGATGAATTTTGTGTTTTGCAGGACCGTACTTTGAGGACTCCAATTGGTGCGGGTAAGCAAAGTGGGGGAGTCTATTTTTTCACAGAGGGATCAGTGGAAGAAAGGCAAGTGAATGCAGTTCGTTCAGTTGATTTATGGCACAGAAGACTCGGGCATCCTTCATATGAAGTTCTATCCTACTTATCTGGTAGTTTACAAGTAAATTTTGAAAAAAATAAAGAAAATGTATGTGAAACTTGCTACCATGCAAAGCAAACCCGGAATTGTTTTCCCTTGAATTCTAGTAAAGCTAAAAGGAACTTTCAACTTATTCATTGTGACATTTAGGGACCGTATCGGGAATCTTCATCTGACGGAGCCCATTATTTTCTCACTATAGTAGATGATGCGAGTCGGGCTACTTGGGCCTATTTAATGGTTGATAAGGGGGAGACAAGCTATTCTTTGCGGAAGTTCATAACCATGGTCAAAAACCAATTTGAAACCAATGCCAAATTTGTGCGAAGTGATAATGGGTCAGAATTCACCTCTAAGCCAATGCGAGGCTTTTACCATGACCATGGCATTCTTCGCCAAAGTAGTTATGTCGAAACTCCACAACAAAATGGTCGAGTTGAGTGCAAGCATAGGCATATCCTAAATTTAGCAAGAGCCCTCCTTTTTCAAGCCAATTATTTTCTCACTATAGTAGATGATGCGAGTCGGGCTACCTGGGCCTATTTAATGGTTGATAAGGAGGAGACAAGCTATTCTTTGCGGAAGTTCATAACCATGGTCAAAAACCAATTTGAAACCAATGTCAAAATTATGCGAAGTGATAATGGGTCAGAATTCACCTCTAAGCCAATGCAAGGCTTTTACCATGACCATGGCATTCTTCGCCAAAGTAGTTGTGTCGAAACTCCACAACAAAATGGTCGAGTCGAGTGCAAGCATAGGCATATCCTAAATATAGCAAGAGCCCTCCTTTTTCAAGCCAATCTACCTAAAAAGTTCTGGGGTGAGTGTGCACTAGCCATCGTGCATCTCATTAATCACACACCAAGTAAGGTTTTGCAAGGAAAAACCCCATTTGAGGCTCTCTATAACAACAAACCCTCTTATGCTCATATTAAAGTTTTTGGGACATTATGCTTTGCATAAATTAAAAGAGTTAATGACAAGTTTACACCGAGGGGGAGAAAATGTGTATTTTTGGGTTATCCTTTTGGACAAAAGGGCTGCAAAGTCTTTGATCTCGAAACCCAAGAATTTTTTGTGTCTCGGGATGTTATATTTCATGAAAATATTTTTCCCTATGCAATGGCCTAGCAACCAGCCCACTCCTACACACCTCATCCTCCTAGTATGCTTCTCTTTGATAATCCGCCAATTGGGCCGTCCCCGGACGCCAGCCCAATGCAGCCGTCCACTTCTTGTGACAGGGGGAGTTTTGGGCCTGGGGTTTTCTGCTATCAACCTGAGCCCCTGTCTGGTCCAGCAACCAGCCCCGCCCCTCATACAGATGTCACGCATGCTCAGCCCAATACAGCGCGTCCTCGGCCCGGTCATCCCTCTCTTCAGCAGCCCATTGTTCAACCTGAGGGAGACCCAGACCCCAACCGGCATGAAGCACCATTGGCCGGTGGTGAAGCCTCGGCCCAGTCAACGCCAAGTCCCGACGGGCCTTCTACGTCTCTGCGACGAACGGGCCGACCCAGTATGAAGCTTGCAAAATACAATGACTACTTATGTTACAACGCCTGGTCCACTTGTTGAGCGGTAAATTTACCTATTTTACGTGCCTCTTTCACCCACTTTTAGCTCGTATAATAACTTAATTCTTAGGATTTTACCTTGTTTTGTAGGAAATAACTCCAAATCAAGCAAACGTCGTAGAAAGGGACGAAGATGGGACAAAACGATGAAAATCAGCGAAAACAGGCGAAAAACAGCAGTGCACGGCCATCCTGCAGGGAGGCACGACCGTGCACCGGTGGCCGAAGCCACGCACGGCCAGCACGGCCAGGCGCACGGCCGTGCGTGGTGGCCGTGCGTGGTGGCGCACGGTCGGCCGTGCGTCCCCGCACGGCCGTGCGTCGGGCCTGGATTCGCGATAAAACCCCTTTTTCGGGCAGTTTGTTGCGTGGGGGGTTCGGGAGGTCGTTCGGGGTTTTGCTCTGGCGATTCCTAGAGTAGTTTAGGTTAGGTTTTTAGCCAAGAAAAACCTCAATAGGAGGATTAGATTAGGATTGTAGTTTATATTTTGGGATTCAAGCTTGTAGATTTCAAGTTCTTCAATCAATTCAAGCATAAGTTTCCCTCTTCCTTTCTCTATTTATTTCATTGTTGTTCTTGTTTATGTTTTGCTAGTTTAATTCTTGTATTTGCTTTGTTTAGTTTATATGTTTAATTTCGTTGTTAAGTTATGTTATTTACTCGTTTAAATTCGTTTTATTTCATTTCCTTTGCTTTGTTCTTCATGTTCTTGTTCTTGTTTGTTAGTTTAGGTTTTGTTGTGTTTTTGATGTTTTGTTGGTAGATTGTGTTGGCTTGGGTTGTGATTAGCCTCTTGATGGCTAATTAATCTTGTAGTTGGCCTAACCATACCCAATCTATGCCTAGAACTTAGAGTTTTCCTTCACGCCCGCCAAGTGTTCGATGAAATGCCTGAGAGGGTTTTCATCCATATTTTTGGGCAATTGACTTATGCTGAGAGGTGAGGTCAATTTGCTAGTGTGGAAGAGGGAATAGCCGAGTTCGGGACACGAAAGTAGTATCCGAATCGAGCTAGGTCCGGGGTTGCTAGTTTTGTGGTCTAATTCGACTAACCCCACGAAAGTAGGTGGTTACGCGAGTTAGACTAGCTCATGACCCTTGAGAGAGGGCTTGGGTGGTCTTTGATGGTGCAACCGACCATCTCTAGTTCGTAGTATGGTTTGGGTAGGTTAGGACTCGTCTTGGTTAGTTAGTTCATCCATTGGTAAAATTACAACTCCAAGTCGCTTGTTTCTGTATTTGTAGCATAGTTTAGTTTCCCCTTCACCCTTCGATCCTGCCTAGCTCGAGACGCTTTAGCTAGCCCTGGTAGTTGGAAACACAATTCCCTGCGGACGACACCCCAAGTACTCAACGATACACCTTGCACTTGGGGTTTATAAATATTAAAACTCTGTCTTTCTGCAACAAGTTTTTGGCGCCGTTGCCGGGGAATTGGCGTTTTTCGATATTGGGGTTTACTTTAGCATTCGAGGCTAGGCCTTTTAAAAATCCCAAAAAAAAAAAATTTTAAAAGAAAAAAATTCAATGGCAATTTTCCATTTTCCCCAATGTGAGCAAGAACTATTTTACCGTTATTGGGATCGTTTACATGCTTATCTTGCTCAATGTGCTTCTTGCGGATGTTTATATGGAAATGGGAAATATTGCATGTTGTTGATGAGGGTGTGAATTGTGAGACCCATGCTCTTTTGGAGCATTGGGATTTCTATGCTCGAAATGTTGATGAAGCTTGGGAATTACTTGAGTGGTTGACTTGGGATACTTATGAATTTGAAACTAGTTGTTCTGATTCTTGTACCCCACCCTCTTGTATCCATAATTATGCCCCTCCTGTGTGCGAAATTTGCCATTGTTCTGACCACGCCAGTAATTCTTGTCCCTATTATATTTCTAATGAAGGCTTTGCTAGACTTAGCAATATGATAGAGACAATGAATAGGCAACAAGTTGAGTTTGCTGAGTTTGTTAATCAAAATCGGGAGTATGACCTATCACCCGAGACTGACCCTAGTTCTAGTGCTCCTAGACTTGATGTCAATCTGTGTGATGATGGTGCGTCTTTTCCTCCTCTACAGTCCGGACTAGAGGACGTACTTGACCCTCCCTTGACCACTTCACTCACTGTTGCTTCATCCTTTCCTAATACCCTTTGGGACAACACTGCGCTTATCATGATCTTTCCTGATACACCTTTCCCTTTAGCTCGGTCGACGGAGTTCGAGGTAGGTGAGACCTTTGGCGTTAGCGCTAGTGTTGAGGAGGATGATACTTGGTCTGAGTCCGACAATGTTTCTATTGAGGTGCATACTTTTTATGGGACTCCCACAGGGACTTCATGCATGGATGTTGTGGTTGCAGGGCCAACTAGTCCTGATTTTGTTGATAATATATCCCCCACCTCTCTTACTACATTCCATGCCTCCTCTTCATGTTCACCACCCTCCCATTCCCCTAAGTGTTGTAATTTGTCACTTATCGATCCTCATGTGATACTCGAGGGGAATGTGATTGACTGTTCTGAGCCTCTAGGTACTTTTAGAGGGTATGACCCCCTCTTTGATCCTTATCGTCTGTACCTAGAGGGCATGCCTAGAGAAATCGCGTTGACTATTGTATTTGATTATTCTGCTGATTTCTCACAGGTATCTGGTGAGTTTAAGAGGGTACTAACTTTGTTTGCTCCATCTTTATCAGTGTTCTCTTACTCACACCATTCCGAGCTGCATGCAGCAATGCATGATAAGCTCCTATGAGCTTTGACTGCATCCGAGCTGACGACTCGTATCTTGAGCGGCAAGGAGTGGCTGATGCTCCTTAAGTCGTCATGGCATAGTTCGGGTACATTCAGTACCCGACCTGGTATACTCGTTCTCACTCTTCTCCCCCCTTCTTTTTCTTTTTCTTTTCTTTCTTTTTGTTTTTATTTAGTTGTGGATATTAGGATTGTGTTTTTGGTTGGTGATCATCTTGTGGTGAAATGTGGATGTTGCTGAGCCGTTGTTGGCTGTGATCACTATTTTTGTGTTTTTGTGGTTTTTTATTGTGTTGTGATTGGTGGTGTTGTTGGATTGGTATATATTTCTTGTTGGTGGTGCTAGTTTGGTATATATGTGTGATCTTGTTTTTGATTGGGCGAGATTGCGTTTTTGGGAGAGTGTGTTAGCTTGTGTATATATTTGTCGATTTTGTATGTCTTGTGTTTGTTTTTGTTTTCTTTATTTTTGTGTGTTGGTGATGACTCATGGCTCCCAATGAGGACATTGTGAGATTTCGGTGTGGGGGTGGGTCATCTCCCCTTTTCTTTTTATTTTTGTGAAAATTTTTCATTTTTGTGTAAATTTTTCAATTTTTCTCTTTTTTGTATAAATTTTTCTTTTCCTTTTGAATTTAGGGGAGTTTTGTACTATTTAGATCAGTCTTAATCTCCGGTACCTTGACTATTAGCTCGTATATAAGTATAATGTGCATGATAAAGGTTCATTCCCAATCTGTCGTTTTAGGTCTTAGTTCTAACTCCAACAGTCCATTGTAATTTTGTAATCCAGTCCTGATTTATGTATTATCATCATCCTACATTTTTAGTCTTCCATGATTGACTCCCCCACTTGTCTAATGCATAGCTCCCTTTATATGTGCTGGCACCCCCATTTTCTAAAACAAAAGCAAAAACAAACAAATTCAAGCGCTACTGGGTGTATCCCTTTGAGGCGTGGCATGAGTTTGTAATGAAAAAAAAATAATGGAAAAGAAAAACAAGTGGGGAAGAAAAGAGTTGGAAATGACAAGTACCCCTTTGAGGCATGCGCTACTGGGTGTTACCCTTTGAGGCAATACTGCTACTGGGGAAGCCTGCTTTCCATGCTAGCCATTCGAAAAGGTAGCTTGTGTCAATTGCGTGGGATTGAGTTTGGTTTTGGTAGGCTTAGTTTCAGGGTGATGATACACTTGCACACAGGCACCAGGATGGATTCATTATTTTCACGCGTTGTGGGGTGAAAAGCTGATATCTGAATGCCATTCTTTGGGATGATGTGTCCTGAAATGCATATAACGCTTGTGTACAGACTAATACTTGAGCTACTAGGGGTTTTTGGTTGATCCGAACGTGTACAGTTCACCCGGATGTATATATTTTGTTTTGTCATTTTCATTTTTCGATTTTGTTTTCCCTTTTCTTTGTTTTCCCTTTTTGAGATTTTGTGGGTATATCTTCTGCAAACCCTCACGAGACCTTACTCGTCCACTTGGGGTGACCAAGGGGTTTAAAGGGCTTGTTGCATACGCTAAATGCAACCGTGATTCCTACGAAAGTGAGTTAGTTGTTTACTTTAGTTTTTCTTTTATTTTGCTCGAGGACGAGCAAAAGATAGGTGTGGGGGTGTGTTGAACGGTAAATTTACCTATTTTACGTGCTTCTTTCACCCACTTTTAGCTCGTATAATAACTTAATTCTTAGGGATTTTACCTTGTTTTATTTATGTTTTGTAGGAAATAACTCCAAATCAAGCAAACGTCGCAGAAAGGGACGAAGATGGGACAAAACGATGAAAATCAGCGAAAACAGGCGAAAAACAGCAGTGCACGGCCATCCTGCAGGAGGCACGACCGTGCACCGGTGGCCGAAGCCACGCACGGCCAGCACGGCCAGGCGCACGGCCGTGCGTTCTGGCCGTGCGTGGTGGCGCACGGGCGGCCGTGCGTGGTGGCACGGCCGTGCGTCGGGCCTGCGTTCGCGATATAACCCCTTTTTGCCAGTTTGTTCGGGGAGGTCGTTCGGGGTTTTGCTCTGGCGATTCCTAGAGTAGTTTAGGTTAGGTTTTTAGCCAATAAAAACCTCAATAGGAGGATTAGATTAGGATTATAGTTTGTATTTTGGGATTCAAGCTTGTGGATTTCAAGTTCTTCAATCAATTCAAGCATAAGTTTCCCTCTTCCTTTCTCTATTTATTTCATTGTTGTTCTTGTTTATGTTTTGCTAGTTTAATTCTTGTATTTGCTTTGTTTAGTTTATATGTTTAATTTCATTGTTAATTCATGTTATTTACTTGTTTAATTTCATTTTATTTCATTTCCTTTGCTTTGTTCTTCATGTTCTTGTTCTTGTTTGTTAGTTTAGGTTTTGTTGTGTTTTTGATGTTTTGTTGGTAGATTGTGTTGGCTTGGGTTGTGATTAGCCTCTTGATGGCTAATTAATCTTGTAGTTGGCCTAACCATACCCAATCTATGCCTAGAACTTAGAGTTTTCCTTCACGCCCGCCAAGTGTTCGATGAAATGCCTGAGAGGGTTTTCATCCATATTTTTGGGCGATTGACTTATGCTGAGAGGTGAGGTCAATTAGCTAGTGTGGGAGAGGGAATAGCCGAGTTCGGGACACGAAAGTAGTATCCGAATCGAGCTAGGTCTGAGGTTGCTAGTTTTGTAGTCTAATTCGACTAACCCCACGAAAGTAGGTGGTTACGCGAGTTAGACTAGCTCATGACCCTTGAGAGAGGGCTTGGGTGGTCTTTGATGGTGCAACCGACCATCTCTAGTTCGTAGTGTGGTTTGGGTAGGTTAGGACTCGTCTTGGTTAGTTAGTTCATCCATTGGTAAAATCACAACTCCAAGTCGCTTGTTTCTGTATTTGTAGCATAGTTTAGTTTCCCCTTCACCCTTCGATCCTGCCTAGCTCGAGACGCTTTAGCTAGCCCTGGTAGTTGGAAACACAATTCTCTACAGACGACACCCCAAGTACTCAACGATACACCTTGCACTTGGGGTTTATAAATATTAAAACTCTGTCTTTCTGCAACACCACTGATCCCATCCTCAAAGACTCCTCCTCCGCTGTCCCGCATTCAAAAGGATCCTCAGGTACGTGTTATCCTTTAGCAAATTATGTCACATCTGCTAATTTTTCACCTTCCTATCAACAATTTTTGGCTGCTCTAACAAGGGTTGTTGAGCCCACCTATTTTCATGAAAGCCGTCGGAGATCCCAAGTGGTGTCAGGCCATGGCTGAAGAGATTGAGGCTTTAGAAAAGAATGATACTTGATCACTCGCGGATCTCCCAGTGGGTAAAAAGCCCATCAGCTATAAATGGGTGCATCGCGTCAAGTATAATGCAGATGGCAGCATTCAGCGCTACAAGGCACGATTGGTTATTCAGGCCAACCACTATGTTGAAGGGTTCGACTATAATGAAATATTTGCTCCCGTTGCCAAAATGACAAGTGTACGGATCTTCTTATCTGTGGCCGTCACAAAAGGATGGGAACTACACTAACTCGATGTTAACAACGCATTTCTCCATGGCGATTTGGATGAAGAAGTCTACATGCGTTTGCTTCCAGGTTTCCGCTCTGATGATCCCACCAAAGGTTGCCGTCTGAAGAAGTCTCTATATGGCCTACGCTAAGCTCCACGGCAGTGGTTCGCCAAGTTATCAAGTACACTCAGTGAGTGTGGCTTTGTTTATACCTATGCTGACTACCCACTCTTCATTTATCGCCAGGAGGGTATTTTCATGGGGTTACTTGTTTATGTGGATGACATCATTCTCGCTTCCAATAATGCTGCTGCTTCTCAAAACTTCAAAGCCTACCTTCATGCTTGTTTCAGTATTAAGGACTTAGGGCCTTTAAAATATTTTCTTGGTATTGAAATAGCCCGAGGGCCCAACGACATGTTTCTTTGTCAGTGCAAATACACCCTTGACATCATTGAAGAATGTGGGCTTCTAGGAGCTAAACCTGCCGAATTTTCCATCGAGGAAAATCACAAATTAGCCTCAGCCAGCGGCCGGGAGCTTCATGACGCTACCAGTTACAGAAGATTGGTAGGGCTTCTCATTTATCTTACTATCACTAGGCCCGAGTTAACTTATGCCGGTCATGTACTGTCTCAGTTCATGCAGTCCCCTCGGGAGAAGCACATGGCTGCTACATGGAGGGTCGTGCGTTATCTTAAAGGTATTGCGGGCGATGGTCTTTTTCTTCCTGCTAACAATAACTTGCAGGTCTACAGCTACTGCGACTCTGATTGGGGTGCCTGTTCCCTCTCACGTCGATCTCTCACTGGTTACTTCGTTACTCTCGACGGCTCCCCTATATCTTGGAGGACTAAAAAGCAAGCCACCGTCTTTCGCTCTTCTGTTGAAGCTGAGTATCGTGCCATGGCCGTTGCCACTAGCGAGCTAGTTTGGGCTCATACTTTTCTTGCTGCCCTTGGGATT
The DNA here is from genome assembly GCA_029747015.1 of Carnegiea gigantea. NCBI lineage: Eukaryota > Viridiplantae > Streptophyta > Magnoliopsida > Caryophyllales > Cactaceae > Carnegiea > Carnegiea gigantea. The sequence goes on along the minus strand of JAKOGI010001246.1, from coordinate 151,589 downwards.
TTTCTTCATCAGCCCATGAAGCTCTTCTGTGACAGCCAAGCTGCCTTACATATCGCCAAAAATCTTGTCTTCCATGAGCGGACCAAGCATATCGAAATTGACTGTCATTTCGTCCGTGAAAAACTTGTGTCTGGTCTACTCAATTTTGGGCATGTCCCGTCCCAGCACCAACCTGCTGATATTCTCACCAAGGCTCTTGCCAAGCGCCAGTTCCAGTATTTAAAGGGCAAGTTGGGCGTGATCAACCTCCATGCTCCAACTTGGGGGGGAGTGATAAGGCTAAGATCTTATTTTAGATATTATTTCGTAGGTGTCTAGTAATTGTATTTAGGTCAAATTTTGTTTCTTGCTTGCCAAGTTAGAAGAACACTAGGATTGCTCATGTATAAAACTCATGGCAGTGGCATTGTGAAGAAAAGGGAAGGCAAATCAATGACATAGTTTTTCGACCTTAGCAAGCTCACGGCCAAGATTTTTCCTTCATTCGTTTTTTTTTTTTGGCTCAATTTTCGTTCATCTAAATTCTTCATGGTATCGGAGCCATGAGTGGGGGAAAAGGGTTTGTAATTGAAAATCACTCACTATACTATCTTCACCTATCAGAAGTCCTGGAGTCACAATTACTTCAGTGATCTTCAATGGAAAAAATTATGAACTATGGCAGAAGGTTATGAGAACAGCTTTAAAATCCAAAAATAAGTTAGGTTTCATAGATGGAACCTTAACTAAGCTGATACCAAAGGGAGAAGATTTGAGTGAGTTGAACGCATGGGAGATGGTCAACTCCATGATCTGTGCGTGGATCATTAACGTTATCGATCCAAAACTGCATACTAGTGTAGCTTATGCTGAAACGACTTATGAGATGTGGGAAAATCTGCGTAAGCGTTATGCCGTGGCTAACACCCCTAAAATCCACCAACTCAAGACTGACCTTGCAGTATGTAAACACGTGAATCTAGAGGTCGTGGATTTTTGTTCAAAACTCATGGGGATGTGGAGTGAACTGGAGAATTATGCTAAAGTCCCACAACGCACATGCGGTAAGTGCGAGTGCAAAATCGGGAGTAGAACTGTAAAGATGGCACAAGACGAGAAGACCCATCAGTTTTTGATGGGATTAAACGACGAGGCCTACTCAACTTTTCGTAGTCAAATTTTGGCACCTGACCCGTTACCTACTTTCGATGTTATATTTAATATGGTGACGCAAGAGAAAAATCATCGAAGATTCATGATGGGAAGAGACAATCGCTCAGAAAACATGGTGGCCTTCACGGCAAGAGAACACACGAATAAAAGACCAACATGTAGGCACTGTGGTCGGTATGGACACGATGAGACAAATTGCTATGAAATCATTGGCTATCCACCAAATTGGGGTAGCCGTGGCCGAGGGAGAACAGCCGAGCAAACCGAGGAGGCAAAAACGGAGGACGTGGGCGCGGGCGTGAGATCGCTCACTCTGTTCAAGCCCAGGACGAGAGCCCAGCAGCAGCAAGTCGCGGCCTAGCAAAGCACAGCCCTGACGCAGCCTTCGGTCCAGCAGTTGCTTTCAGCCCAGCAACCTCTTCCGGTCCAGCCAACCTAGCCAATCACGGCCCAGCAGTAAATTATGGTTCGATAGCAGCCGCAGCCATTCCGGGTCTAACCCAGGATCAATTACAGAAATTACTTAGCCTCATAGAAAGCTCGAAACCCGGTTTTGAGAAACTTGCAGGTAATATACCTTGGATGTTTGATAGTGGAGCGTCATGCCACATGACGGGAAACTTGAACCTAATTCAAGAAATCAAGAAAATTGACTCAATTGCTATAGGCATGCCAAACGGGACGCACACCCTAGCATGCCAAGAGGGGTTCGCAGTGTTGGGTGAACGGATCAAACTAAATAAAGTTTTATATGTTCCTTCCCTTAAGTGCTTCCATTGCGAAATTATGTAAGGAACTAAATTGTAGTGTGACTTTTTATGATGAATTTTGTGTTTTGCAGGACCGTACTTTGAAGACTCCAATTGGTGTGGGTAAGCAAAGTGGAGGAGTCTATTTTTTCACAGAGGGATCAGTGGAAGAAAGGCAAGTGAATGCAGTTCGTTCAGTTGATTTATGGCACAGAAGACTCGGGCATCCTTCATATGAAGTTCTATCCTACTAATGGGTTAGAATTCAAGTAAATTTTGAAAAAAATAAAGAAAATGTATGTGAAACTTGCTACCATGCAAAGCAAGCCCGGAATTGTTTTCCCTTGAGTTCTAGTAAAGCTGAAAGGAACTTTCAACTTATTCATTGTGACATTTGGGGACTGTATCGGGAATCTTCGTCTGACGGAGACCATTATTTACTCACTATAGTAGATGATGCGAGTCGGGCTACCTGGGCCTATTTAATGGTTGATAAGGGGGAGACAAGCTATTCTTTGCGGAAGTTCATAACCATGGTCAAAAACCAATTTGAAACCAATGTCAAAATTGTGCAAAGTGATAATGGGTCAGAATTCACCTCTAAGCCAATGCAAGGCTTTTACCATGACCATGGCATTCTTCGCCAAAGTAGTTGTGTCGAAACTCCACAACAAAATGGTCGAGTCGAGTGCAAGCATAGGCATATCCTAAATGTAGCAAGAGCCCTCCTTTTTCAAGCCAATGTACCTAAAAAGTTCTGGGGTGAGTGTGCACTAGCCATCGTGCATCTCATTAATCACACACCAAGTAAGGTTTTGCAAGGAAAAACCCCATTTGAGGTTCTCTATAACAACAAACCCTCTTATGCTCATATTAAAGTTTTTGGGACATTATGCTTTGCACAAATTAAAAGAGTTAATGACAAGTTTACACCGAGGGAGAGAAAATGTGTATTTTTGGGTTATCCTTTTGGACAAAAGGGCTGTAAAGTCTTTGATCTCGAAACCCAAGAATTTTTTGTGTCTCGGGATGTTATATTTCATGAAAATATTTTTCCCTATGCAATGGCCTAGCAACCAACCCACTCCTACACACCTCATCCTCCCAGTATGCTTCTCTTTGATAATCCGCCAATTGGGCCGTCCCCGGATGCCAGCCCAATGCAGCCGTCCACTTCTTGTGACAGGGGGAGTTTTGGGCCAGGGGTTTTCTGCGATCAGCCTGCGCCCCAGTCTGGTCCAGCAATCAGCCCCGCCACTCATACAGATGTCACGCATGCTCAGCCCAATACAGTGCGTCCTCGGCCGGGTCATCCCTCTCTTCAGCAGCCCATTGTTCAACCTGAGGGAGACCCAGACCCCAACCGGCCTGAAGCACCATTGGCCGGTGGTGAAGCCTCGGCCCAGTCAATGCCAAGTCCCGACGGGCCTTCTACGTCTTTGCGGCGAACGGGCCGACCCAGTATGAATCCTGCAAAATACAATGACTACCTATGTTACAACGCCCGGTCCACTGATCCCATCCTCAAAGACTCCTCCTCCGCTGTCCCGCATTCAAAAGGATCCTCAGGTACCTGTTATCCTTTAGCAAATTATGTCACATCTGCTAATTTTTCACCTTCCTATCAACAATGTTTGGCTGCTCTGACAAGGGTTGTTGAGCCCACCTATTTTCATGAAGCTGTCGGAGATCCCAAGTGGTGTCAGGCCATGGCTGAAGAGATTGAGGCTTTAGAAAAGAATAATACTTGATCACTTGCGGATCTCCCAGTGGGTAAAAAGCCCATCAGCTACAAATGGGTGCATCGCGTCAAGTATAATGCAGATGGGAGCATTCAGCGCTACAAGGCACGATTGGTTATTCAGGCCAACCACTAGGTTGAAGGGTTCGACTATAATGAAATATTTGCTCCCGTTGCCAAAATGACAAGTGTACGGATCTTCTTATCTGTGGCCGTCACAAAAGGATGGGAACTACACTAACTCGATGTTAACAACGCATTTCTCCATGGCGATTTGGATGAAGAAGTCTACATGCGTTTGCCTCCAGGTTTCCGCTCTGATGATCCCACCAAAGGTTGCCGTCTGAAGAAGTCTCTATATGGCCTACACTAAGCTCCACGGCAGTGGTTCGCCAAGTTATCAAGTACACTCAGTGAGTATGGCTTTGTTTATACCTATGCTGACTACTCACTCTTCATTTATCGCCAGCAGGGTATTTTCATGGGGTTACTTGTTTATGTGGATGACATCATTCTCGCTTCCAATAATGCTGCTGCTTCTCAAAACTTCAAAGCCTACCTTCATGCTTGTTTCAGTATTAAGGACTTAGGGCCTTTAAAATATTTTCTTGGTATTGAAATAGCCCGAGGGCCCAACGGCATGTTTCTTTGTCAGCGCAAATACACCCTTGACATCATTGAAGAGTGTGGGCTTCTAGGAGCTAAACCTACCGAATTTCCCATCGAGGAAAATCACAAATTAGCCTCAGCCAACGGCCGGGAGCTTCATGACGCTACCAGTTACAGAAGATTGGTAGGACTTCTCATTTATCTTACTATCACTAGGCCCGGGTTAACTTATGACGCTCATGTACTGTCTCAGTTCATGCAGTCCCCTCGGGAGAAGCACATGGCCGCTACATGGAGGGTCGTGCGTTATCTTAAAGGTATTGCGGGCGATGGTCTTTTTCTTCCTGCTAACAATAACTTGCAGGTCTACAGCTACTGCGACTCTGATTGGGGTGCCTGTCCCCTCTCGCGTCGATCTCTCACTGGTTACTTCGTTACTCTCGGCGGCTCCCCTATATCTTGGAGGACTAAAAAGCAAGCCACCGTCTTTCGCTCTTCCGCTGAAGCTGAGTATCGTGCCATGGCCGTTGCCACTAGCGAGCTAGTTTAGGTTCATACTTTTCTTACTGCCCTTGGGATTTTTATTCATCAGCCCATGAAGCTCTTCTGTGACAGCCAAGCTGCCTTACATATCGCCAAAAATCTTGTCTTCCATGAGCGGACCAAGCATATCGAAATTGATTGTCATTTTGTCCGTGAAAAACTTGTGTCTGGTCTACTCAATCTTGGGCATGTCCCGTCCCAGCACCAACCTGCTGATATTCTCACCAAGGCTCTTGCCACGCGCCAGTTCCAGTATTTAAAGGGCAAGTTGGGCATGATCAACCTCCATGCTCCAACTTGGGGGGAAGTGATAAGGCAAGATCTTATTTTAGATATTATTTCGTAGGTGTCTAGTAATTGTATTTAGGCCAAATTTTGTTTCTTGCTTTCCAAGTTAGAAGAACACTAGGATTGCTCATGTATAAAACTCATGGCAGTGGCATTGTGAAGAAAAGGGAAGGCAAATCAATGACATAGTTTTTCGGCCTTAGCAAGCTCACGGCCAAGATTTTCCTTCATTCGTTTTTTTTTTTTTTGTTTTGCTCAATTTTCGTTCATCTAAATTCTTCATGGTATCAGAGCCATGAGTGGGGGAAAAGGGTTTGTAATTGAAAATCACTCACTATACTATCTTCCCCCATCAGAAGGTCCTGGAGTCACAATTACTTCAGTGATCTTCAATGGAAAAAATTATGAACTATGGCAGAAGGCTGTGAGAACAGCTTTAAAATCCAAAAATAAGTTAGGTTTCACAGATGGAACCGTAACTAAGCCAATACCAAAGGGAGAAGATTTGAGTGAGTTGAACGCATGGGAGATGGTCAACTCCATGATCTGTTCGTGGATCATTAACGTTATCGATCCAAAACTGCATACTAGTGTAGCTTATGCTGGAACGACTTATGAGATGTGGGAAAATCTGCGTAAGCGTTATGCCGTGGCTAACACCCCTAAAATCCACCAACTCAAGACTGACCTTGCAGCATGTAAACACGGCAATCTAGAGGTCGTGGATTTTTGTTCAAAACTCATAGGGATGTGGAGTGAACTGGAGAATTATGCTAAAGTCCCACAATGCACATGCGGTAAGTGCGAGTGCAAAATCGGGAGCAGAACTATAAAGATGGCACAAGGCGAGAAGACCCATCAGTTTTTGATGGGATTAAACGACGAGGCCTGCTCAACTATTCGTAGTCAAAATTTAGCACTTGACCCGTTACCTACTCTTGATGTTATATTTAATATGGTGACGCAAGAGAAAAATCATCGAAGATTCATGATGGGAAGAGACAATCGCTCAGAAAACATGGTGGCCTTCACGGCAAGAGAACACACGAATAAAAGACCAACATGTAGGCACTGTGGTCGGTATGGACACGATGAGACAAATTGCCATGAAATCATTGGCTATCCACCAAATTGGGGTAGCCGTGGCCGAGGGAGAAGCAGCCGAGGTGGTGGTCGAGCAAACCGAGGAGGCAAAAACGGAGGACGTGGGCACGGGCGTGAGATCGCTCACTCGGTTCAGGCCCAGATCGAGAGCCCAGCAGCAGCAAGTCGCGGTCTAGCAAAGCACAGCCCAGATGCAGCCTTCGGTGCAGCAGTTGCTTTCGGCCCAGCAACCTCTTCCGGTCCAGCCAACCTAGCCAGTCACGGCCCAGCAGTAAATTATGCTCCGACAGCAGCCGCAGCCATTCCGGGTCTAACCCAGGATCAATTACAGAAATTACTTAGCCTCATAGAAAGCCCGAAACCCGGTTTTGAGAAACTTGCAGGTAATACACCTTGGATGTTTGATAGTGGAGCGTCATGCCACATGACGGGAAACTTGAACCTAATTCAAGAAATCAAGAAAATTGACTCAATTGCTATAGGCATGCCAAACGGGGCACGCACCCTAGCATGCCAAGAGGGGTCCGCAGCGTTGGGTGAACGGGTCAAACTAAATAAAGTTTTATATGTTCCTTCCCTTAAGTGCTTCCATTGCAAAATTGTGTAAGGAACTAAATTGTAGTGTGACCTTTTATGATGAATTTTGTGTTTTACAGGACCGTACTTTGAGGACTCCGATTGGTGTTGGTAAGCAAAGTGGAGGAGTCTATTTTTTCACAGAGGGATCAGTGGAAGAAAGGCAAGTGAATGCAGTTCGTTCAGTTGATTTATGGCACAGAAGACTCGGGCATCCTTCATATGAAGTTCTATCCTACTAATGGGTTAGAATTCACCTCTAAGCCAATGCAAGGCTTTTACCATGGCCATGGCATTCTTCGCCAAAGTAGTTGTGTCGAAACTCCATAACAAAATGGTCGAGTCGAGTGCAAGCATAGGCATATCCTAAATGTAGCAAGAGCCCTCCTTTTTCAAGCCAATGTACCTAAAAAGTTCTGGGGTAAGTGTGTACTAGCCGTCGTGCATCTCATTAATCACACACCAAGTAAGGTTTTGCAAGGAAAAACCCATTTGAGGTTCTCTATAACAAGAAACCCTCTTATGCTCACATTAAAGTTTTTGGGACATTATGCTTTGCACAAATTAAAAGAGTCAATGACAAGTTTACACCGAGGGGGAGAAAATGTGTATTTTTGGGTTATCCTTTTGGACAAAAGGGCTGCAAAGTCTTTGATCTCAAAACCCAAGAATTTTTTGTGCCTCGGGATGTTATATTTCATGAAAATATTTTTCACTATGCAATGGCCCAGCAACCAGCCCACTCCTACACACCTCATCCTCCCAGTATGCTTCTCTTTGATAATCTGCCAATTGGGCCCTCCCCGGACGCCAGCCCAATGCAGCCGTCCACTTCTTGTGACAGGGGGAGTTTTGGGCCTGGGGTTTTCTACGATTAGCCTGAGCCCCAATCTGGCCCAGCAATCAGCCCCGCCCGTCATACAGATGTCACGCATGCTCAGCCCAATACAGCGTGTCCTCGGCCCCGTCATCCCTCTCTTTAGCAGCCCATTGTTCAACCTGAGGGAGACCCAGACCGAACTGGCCTGAAGCACCACTGGCCGGTGGTGAAGCCTCGGCCCAGTCAACGCCAAGTCCCGACGGGCCTTCTATGTCTCTGCGGCGATTGGGCCGACCCAGTATGAAGCCTGCAAAATACAATGACTACTTATGTTACAACGCCCGGTCTACTGATCCCATCCTCAAAGACTCCTCCTCCGCTGTCCCGCATTCAAAAGGATCCTCAGGTACACGTTATCCTTTAGCAAATTATGTCACATCTGCTAATTTTTCACCTTCCTATCAACAATTTTTGGCTGCTCTGACAAGGGTTGTTAAGCCCACCTATTTTCATGAAGCCGTCGGAGATCCCAAGTGGTGTCAGGCCATGGCTGAAGAGATTGAGGGTTTAGAAAAGAATGATACTTGATCACTTGCGGATCTCCCAGTGGGTAAAAAGCCCATCAGCTACAAATGGGTGTATCGCGTCAAGTATAATACAGATGGGAGCATTCAGCGCTACAAGGCACGATTGGTTATTCAGGGCAACCACTAGGTTGAAGGGTTCGACTACAATGAAACATTTGCTCCCGTTGCCAAAATGACAAGTGCACGGATCTTCTTATCTGTGGCGGCACAAAAGGATGGGAACTTCACCAACTCGATGTTAACAACGCGCTTCTCCATGGCGATTTGGATGAAGAAGTCTACATGCGTTTGCCTCCAGGTTTCCGCTTCGATGATCCCACCAAAGGTTGCCGTCTGAAGAAGTCTCTATATGGCCTACGCCAAGCTCCACGGCAGTGGTTCGCCAAGTTATCAAGTACACTCAGTGAGTATGGCTTTGTTTATACCTATGCTGACTACTCACTCTTCATTTATCACCAGCAAGGCGTTTTCATGGGGTTATTTGTTTATGTGGATGACATCATTCTCGCTTCCAATAATGCTGCTACTTCTCAAAACTTCAAAGCCTGCCTTCATGCTTGTTTCAGTATTAAGGACTTAGGGCCTTTAAAATATTTTCTTGGTATTGAAATAGCCCGAGGGCCCAACGGCATGTTTCTTTGTCAGCGCAAATACACCCTTGACATCATTGAAGAGTGTGGGCTTCTAGGAGCTAAACCTGCCGAATTTCCCATCGAGGAAAATCACAAATTAGCCTCAGCCAGCGGCCAGGAGCTTTATGACGCTACCAATTACAGAAGATTGGTAGGGCTTCTCATTTATCTTACTATCACTAGGCCCGAGTTAACTTATGCCGCTCATGTACTGTCTCAGTTCATGCAGTCCCCTCGAGGGGAGCACATGGCCGCTACATGGAGGGTTGTGCATTATCTTAAAGGTATTGCAGGCGATGGTCTTTTTCTTCCTGCTAACAATAACTTGCAGGTCTACAGCTACTGCGACTCTGATTGGGGTGCCTGTCCCCTCTCGCGTTGATCTCTCACTGGTTACTTCGTTACTCTCGGCGGCTCCCCTATATCTTGGAGGACTAAAAAGCAAGCCACCGTCTTTCGCTCTTCTGCTGAAGCTGAGTATCGTGCCATGACCGTTGCCACTAGCGAGCTAGTTTGGGTTCATACTTTTCTTGCTGCCCTTGGGATTTTTCTTCATCAGCCCATGAAGCTCTTCTGTTACAGCCAAGCTGCCTTACATATCGCCAAAAATCCTGTCTTCTATGAGCGAACCAAGCATATCGAAATTGACTGTCATTTCGTCCGTGAAAAACTTGTGTCTGGTCTACTCAATTTTGGGCATGTCCCGTCCCAGCACCAACCTGCTGATATTCTCACCAAGGCTCTTGCCAAGCGCCAGTTCCAGTATTTAAAGGGCAAGTTGGGCATGATCAACCTCCATGCGCCAACTTGGGGGGGGGGGAGTGATAAGGCTAAGATCTTATTTTAGATATTATTTCGTAGGTGTCTAGTAATTGTATTTAGGTCAAATTTTGTTTCTTGCTTTCCAAGTTAGAAGAACACTAGGATTGCTCATGTATAAAAATCATGGCAGTGGCATCGTGAAGAAAAGGGAAGGCAAATCAATGACATAGTTTTTCGGCCTTAGCAAGCTCACGGCCAAGATTTTTCCTTCATTTGCTTTTTTTTGGCTCAATTTTCGTTCAACTAAATTCTTCAAAAAGTGCATGAACTGATGGCAAAATGTTGGTGGCCAAATCCATTGCTCCGAATGGTCACCCTCCACGCTTCCCATGTAGACATGGATGGGAGATAAGTGCTCAAACCCAAAAAAACTTCGCCATGGGAGAGCCCTTCGTATTTGTTGGCCCAATTTAGCTAGTTAAATTACCCTGGGGGGTGAATGGGGTGATGTTTAAAGTCACAAAATAATCGAAATGTAAATGTGGAAAGTAAATGTGGGCAAGGCAAGGGTATTTTTTAACAAGGTTAGGCTCAACCAGGCTTTGTCTGTGCCTAGAGTTTCCTAACTCTACAACTAACCCACTGCAAGAAAACTCGCATTTTGAAATCGAAAAAATCAGTTTCTAAATGTTTAAAATTGGTTTCAAAATGCATTTAGAAACCGATTTGAAACTGAGTCAAGTCGGTTTCTGGAAGCTTGGTTGCAAAATCATTTTGAAACCAATTATTGTCGGTTTCAAACATTTAGACCGGGTTTTGAAATCGATAGAATCTGCTTCAAATCTTTGAAACTGATTGGCTTCAGTTTCTATATCTAATTTGAAACTGATTTCGGTTTTAAAATGAAACTTCAAAAATTTTAAAAAAATTGCTTGCCCAAACCAGATCTGGGAAGCGCATAGAGTACTCAAGCACCATTCATGTTTAACTTGAACACCATAGACGAAAATCCATCCATTGGTGTATGCATTAAATGGATAAAAGAAACACAAATATACAATCCGGGAAAACATTCAATACATACTCAGTGTCATCCTGTCACATCCATTATTCCACCCAATTTGAACCTTCTTACTTCCAACAGGAAATTAGATCCAGATCTAGTTTTCAAGAAAAAAAAATTCAACTGCAAATAATCAAAAATTTCGAATAATTGGGACAAATCTTAAACATACAACAAGATTTTCAGATCTGGAACAACAATATAAAAAGGGGGAAAAGTACAGACAAGGCAACCATGTCTGAGATTGCTAGTTGGATAACCCAAAAATTTCGATCTGTCGAAATTGGTCCGATTTGGAACAAGAATATACCACTATAGGTGATGTTGAACAACAATCTTACTTAGATGTGCTGCTATCATGGCACCGCTATGCACGGTTGACTTGAAGGCGAACTCCTGTCTTCATCCCTTCAACCACCGTCAGTGTTGGTGTGCCAGAGAAGATGGAAAGGAAATTTTGAGGTTAATGGTGAGTAATAGTAATGGGATGCTTAATTATTTATGAAAGGGGGTGAGTAGCCATGGTGAGAATTTGGCTTGAAAGATGAGAAGGCAAAAATGGAGGAGAAAGAAGGGGAAGAGTTTCATGAGAACGCCGGAAAGAAGGGGTGGGGGTTGAAGCAAATTTAAAGCTAGAAGATGAATTTAATTTTCGCTTCTAAATAGAAACGGAACTTGATAAACAGTTTCTAAATAGAAACTAAATTTCAAAATGGTTTCTAATTAGAAACTGAATGTCAAAATCGGTGTCTAATTTAGAAACCGATTTATCAGTTTAAAATTTCGGTTTTCATTTTCAACTTTAGAAACCGAATGTTAATCGGTTTTAAATCATGGTTTCAAAATGCGAGTTTTGTTTGTAGTGATCCAATTTTATTAAGAGGAATAGTTATAACTCTAGAGTACGCCTACTTTAAGTTACAAATCACAAGTTGAAATCTCAACAAGGTTTAGTAGAGTTGACCCTTCAACTCTATAATCCAACCCAATTACAATTTCGAATAATACAATTCAAATTAATGAATAGCAAAACAAGGCTCAAGGTATGCAAGTGAGTATTGTTGCTTGTGTTCTCTGTTGTTGTCTTCTTTAGCTGAAAATTCCTCTCAATTTATAGCCAAATGATGTTGGAGAGGTTGAAAGAATATTTGGAAGGTGACCATTACGGATTTTAAGCCCTTGAAATCTACAGTTTTGCTCAATATTTATCCCTTGATCTTCAATAGCTGCTTGCCTTATTTCGATCTAAAGATCTTGTGAAGAGGATTATCTAGATGCTAATTTTTAGCAGCACAATTTTTCAAAATATAAGCTGAAAAGATATCATTATAATTAGGCAAATCTTGGCTTTGATAAATAGAGAATCATAATCTCATATTCAAATTTGAATTCTAAAATATAATATTATAAAGATCACATATTTAGATTGAATACTAAACTACCTCGAAGATATTGTGACTTCTTATATGAAATTAATTAAGTAATACTAACATGTTAATATCTATTTGTGAAAACATAGCACATTTGAACAATAGTAATTCTAAGGTAGATCCAATTATAATATAATAAACATAATAATAGGCCAATTCTTTTTGGTCTTTCATCAAAACATATTCATAAAATACATTGTCAGTAAATTGTTAGGAAATTGAGCGACTTTAATTTGTGGAAGCGATATGATGAGACAGATAATCTGTAACACCCCCGACTACCTTTCAGGAATGTCACACCGCCAGGATCCCCCGAGGGAGACCCCTAAGGCTCTTCTTCTTTTAACTTTCTTCTTAATTTTTTTTTTTTTTACCAAACTTTAGCTTAGGTTAGGAAAACCTGGGACGAAACCGGCAGAGTTCCGTCTGTAATTACAACAATTTCCAAAATTACATTATGAAGTTTAGGATACCTGTGAACTTTTAAACCAAAATGCAAAATAACTAGGAGTACTAGCGAGTCACACACTCGTGGTGGGGCTTAAGCCCTTTTCAAACATTTATTACAAAAGTTTTACATAGGTTCATACTGCCAGAGCCTTTGAGCCACTACATGACCAACGTACGCACTTTCTTAAAACAAAGCATCACTTCAGATGGCTTCACAACTTCACATTATAGATACATCAGCGGAAGCAACTAGCGGTCCATTCATTCTTCACCTGGGGGAAAAAGGGGAGAGGAAATGGAGTGAGCCACCACATGCTCAGTGAGTGTTCCTCCACTCCTTAAAACAAAACCTTTTTCAAGCATTAATACCCATAATATTCACTTATCAAGCAATTAGCTACTACTAACATGGTATTAGGCAACATATTATAGGACACAGGTTGAAGAACATAAATATCGGACAAGTCATGACTTATGTATTCACTAGGCACATTTGAATGTCATTTCACGATTCACTAGCATGACACATATTCTATTTGAAGCCACATTCATCATTTTTAAGAGCATTTTCTTTAAATCTGCAATGAAACATTCTTTGAACATTTGAAAGCATTTCATAACCTTGAGGTTCTCAATCTTTTGGAAGAGTTTACATTTCGCATTTGACGTAAAACGGCCCTTGTAAGCATTTCATATTCATTCCATATGGCCTCTTTGGCCCGTAAAACATTCTTTTTCTTTAAACATATATAAAATGGCAAAGGCCAATTGCTTTTCTTATCTTGGTAGGAAAGTACTTCTGGCATAAGATCATTACAGGGTGCTGATTGGGTGAGAACTAAGCTCGACCCCATAGTGAGACCTAACGCTCACGCTAAAGCTCTTACTCCCGGGATGGCTACATATAACATATCGGACCATTACATTAGCCCTCGTCAGGGCCTCTAGGGTTTATCCGGACTTATCCCCTAGGTTAACATACATCATATCATATTGTCCGCAGCACATTATCTTAGCCACTTAAAGCGTATCGGCCATAACGGCTAGTAGTTTTCCGTTTCAAACAATAAAATCATTCAACGTATAATTCCCATCTCCCTTTTGTTAAAAACGTTTTAGGGATTCCTCCCAAACATTATTTGAATAGCTAAAATAGGCCATAGCTCGCTACTAGACATGGCTATTATTCATTTAAAACACATGAAAAGTCATTTGCTATAACATCACCCTCCCACACATATGTTACATTTTAAACATACAAGGAAAAGGGAAATACACATATCACATTTAAACACTTCGTAATCATTTCAACACAATGAGCCACACATGGCCTCGCAATCCACACGATTGCGGTCAATTCACAACCCGAACTCCCTCCTCACAAGCACCGTACCACAGGACCTCGAACGCTCATGATTCTTTCCTCAAACCATCCAATCTACCAACTCGATTCATCGATTTATTAATCACAACATATTATCATGTTAGCTTATGAAAAAAGGGAGTAAGGTTTAAGCTCTTACCTGAGCAGCCAACATCATTCAACGAAACGTTACAACAAGCGCGCGTATAGCCACATTTATTCATAATTCGACAATATTTTATTCAGTAAATCAAACATAATTCCATGCTAAACATAACGTTGTATTTCAAAGTAATTTCCCTAAGCATGAATGCATCAAAAAGAGTTTGAATTTATTTCGTTTACACATAATACGTTAGCTAGTCCAATTCAAATGGAAGCTAAACACGTTAAACTAACTTCGTTTTTAATCCCTTTTCATATATTAACTCTTCCACTCGAATCGAAGCTAAATATGTTAACTTAACCTCGATTTTAATTCCGTTTTAAACTATAACTCATTAATTCGAATCTAAGCTAAATACGTTAAATTAACTTCGATTTTAATTCCGTTTTAAACTTTAACTCATTAACTCGAATCTAAGCTAAATACGTTAAATTAGCTTCGATTTTAATTCCGTTCTAAACTTTAACTCATTAACTCGAATCTAAGCTAAATACGTTAAATTAACTTCGATTTTAATTCCGTTTTAAACTTTAACTCATTAACTCGAATCTAAGCTAAATACGTTAAATTAACTTCGATTTTAATTCTTTTTCACACATTAGCTAATTTTAATCGAATTCAAACTAACCGCGTGTAACAATTTCGAATTAGCCTCATGTACATGCATTAGTTAGTTGAATCCAACCGACCTACTCACATTCAAACGAATTCGGATCAAACTACTTGCCTGTAATAGCTAATTTAGGTCATTCAACAAGCATCATACACGAATTGAAGTAAGCCTAGGTTACATGCATCATTAAACTGCTGAAAAATTAACTTTGAAAATAGTAATAACGTAGGAGGGAGAAACACTTACCTGGGCTAGCCTAGTTTCAACCTCAAAGGGTGAATACCGATGCTCCCACACCGCTAATTCCCGAACCCAAGCCCGTCAGCAAACCCTAGCCCTCGGTTTCGTGATGATTCTGGCAGATTGAGGCTTGATTATGGCTCTAATTTATAGAGGAGGCCAGGTTGAAGGTGGGTCGTCGGTTTCCGGCAGGTGGACGGCCGGTTCTGGGCGAGGAGACGCATGGGTGAGGGGTTGAGCGAGGTGGACGAAGTCTGGTGGTGGAACGGGTGGCTGAGACGCGTGGTGTGGGGGACCGTCCGTCCCTTTCTCTCGCCGATGACGCGTGCTGGCCGGCGGCAGCGCCAGGTGGCCGGTCGCCGGTGAGAGAGAGAGAGAGAGAGAGAGAGAGTTCGGCTAGAGAGAGAGAGAGCGTGCGGTGAGAGAGAGGGGGGGTCGGGGTCTCCCGACTTCGGTCCCCCTTTTCAACCTTTCTTTTTTTTTTTTGTGTTTTGGGTTAAACTAACAACATACAGCTAAATTCTGATCCGTACTCGCTAATAGTTAGGTTAAACCCAAATTGAACGACCTACCATGTACATTTCGGTTTAAACTTTGGGAATCAGCCAAGTAAAACGAAAAACGATTTTAAAAACTGGGTTTAGCATAGATTCAAATATTTTATAAATAAGTAGCGTCAATGATAACATTAGTCAAATAATCGCCCCTTTTATTGAAACTAGTCGTTAAAAACTCACACGGTCGATTTAATACTTTCGTCGGATAACAAATTAAAAGCAACTGGTAAAATCAGCAACTAAACAGTTAGTCGGTGATAGCACGAAAGCATGGCCCTTACACTCTTGGATGAAGGTATCCCACATCGGGAGTTGAGGAGAACGAACCACGCCTTATAAGCATGGGGATACCTCAACCCATCGAGGCGCCTTTTGAGGGCAGGGATGGTGGTAGCGTCCCGCCTGCCCCAAGAGGACAAAACCGTGAGGGCAGGGATGGTGGTAGCGTCCCGCCTGCCCAAAGCGGACAATACCTCGATGGCGGGTGGTCGTGGGCTGTTACAGTGGTATCAGAGCCATGGACCCGACCCGATGTGCCAGCGAGGACGCTGGGCCCCTGAGAGGGGGGTGGATGAAGGTATCCCACATCGGGAGTTGAGGAGAACGAACCACGCCTTATAAGCGTGGGGATACCTCAACCCATCGAGGCGCCTTTTGAGGGCAGGGATGGTGGTAGCGTCCCGCCTGCCCCAAGAGGACAAAACCGTGAGGGCAGGGATGGTGGTAGCGTCCCGCCTGCCCAAAGCGGACAATACCTCGATGGCGGGTGGTCGTGGGCTGTTACATAATCAGAAGTAAAACAAAGATAACAAGAACAAAATAAGAACACCCAAGAATTACGTGGAAAACCCAATACGGAAAAAACCACGGACGACAACAAGCCCAAACAATCCACTATGAGAAGGAAGAGTACAAGGGCGATCACAATCACGATGTGTGATTTGATCTAGTACAAGATTACAACCTGTCTTATAATCTCTCTCTCAACTCTAAGAAAGTGGAAACAAAATACTCTACAGGTATTACTGGTTTGGGATTCAGGAATGATTATTAGAGCATAGGCAAGGCCCTTTATATAGGGTTCAGAGGTATAAGGATGTAAAAAACCCTAGGAGCAAACCTAGCCATCAAGACGACAAAACCCTATCCGCCACAATCCGTAGCCCAAACTCTTTGAAGCCCGTGGTACATCTGCGGAGTTGATTTTGGGCCATTGAACCCAACAATCTCTACCTTAGACTAAAATCACCAACACCAACTCTCGCACATCGTCATAGCACCCCGAAGAGTAATGCCCCGCAGGGCGAACCCCAAAGAGTATTTAAGCGATTCGAACGCCAGTTGAGCTCAAGTGATACTTGAACTTAGCTTTGGGAGACGACTTGTATGAACCTTTCTTCATATAATTTGTCATAGTAGATGCCCGCAAGACATAGAGGCTTCCTTGCCTCAAACCCTTTAACAGAATCTGACTGCTATTCGAAACCTTCAGAACTCCACCTTCAGTTGAATATTTGCACCCCTTGGATTTAAGGGTGCCTAAAGAGATAAGGTTACGCTTCAAGCCAGGAACGTTACGAACATTCGATAAAGTCTTGACAATACCATCATGGATCTTGATTTTAACAGTACCGATTTCAGTTACATTACATTGGGCATTATTACCCATGTGAACAACAGTTGAGTCAATTGGATCATATGTTAAAAATCAATCTTTATAAGGACACATAAGATAGGTACACCCAGAATGAAGAATCCAATCAGAATTGCTTCCCCTTTTAGTAGAGGTAGCAAACAAAATGTCACCATCAGAATCAGATTTAGCAAACAAAGCTCCCGTAGGCTCTTGAGAATTATCTTCTTCTTTCTCGCTCTTGTTTTGCAGTTGCCAACAGTTAGCAATAATATGACCCAATTTACCACAGTAATTGCAGGCCTTAACAGCGTGAGGATTTCTAGACCTGGAACGGTTCTTACTCTTATTACCATTTTCCTTTTCAGTTGTTTTACCCTTTACTACTAATCCCTCAGTAGAATCAGCATGAATGTCAAGATCAACTTCTCCTTAGACAACAGGTTTGACTTAACATCCTCAAACGATATAGTATCAGAATTACTATATAGCATGATCTCCTTAAAGTGTTTATATGAAAGGGGTAGAGACACAACTAACAAAATAGTCTTATCCTCATCCTTGATTTTCACATCTAAACTTTCAATGTCAACTACAATCAAATTGAAATCATTTAGATGTTTTTGAACAGGAGTACCTTCTGCCATTCTGAAAGTGTATAACCTTTCCTTCAATCGGATCTTGTTGGCGAGACTCTTTGTCATATAGAGTTCCTCAAGTCGAACCCAAAGACCCACTGCAGTTGTTTTATCAAGCACCTCTCGCAAGACATGTGGTGCCAAGCATAACTGTATGGCAGAAAGTACTTTCAGCTCCAGTTTCTCCCATTCGTTGTCCATCAAAGAACCATGCTTCTTCTTCTACTGCTCCGCCCATTGTTCGTCTGTCATCATACTGGGTTTCTTATAAGGTCCTGAAAGAACCTTCCACAACCCATGTTGGATGAGAACCGTTCTCATCTGCACCTTCCAGAGATTAAAACTAATCTCCCCATCAAACTTCTAAATATCAACTTTCATGATTGAAGACATCCTCAACCGGGGCTCTAATACCACTTGTTAGTAAATTGTTAGGAAATTGAGCGACTTTAATTTATGGAAGCGATAGGATGAAACGGATAATCAGAAGTAAAATAAAGATAACAAGAACAAAACAAGAACACCCAAGAATTACGTGAAAAACCCAATACGGGAAAAACCACGGACGGCGAGGAGCCCAAACAATCCACTATGAGAAGGAGGAGTACAAGGGCGATCACAATTATGATGTGTGATTTGATCTAGCACAAGATTACAACCTCTCTTATAATCTCTCTCTCACAACTCTAAGAAAGTGAAAATAGAATACTCTGTAGGTATTTCTTACTGGTCTGGGATTTAGGGATGATTATTAGAGTCTAGGCAAGGCCCTTTATATAGGGTTTAGAGATATAAGGATGCAAAAAACCCTAGGAGCAACCCCAAACTGTCAAGACGATAAAACCCTAGCCTCCACGATCTGTAGCCCAAACGCCTTGAAACCCGTGGTGGATTTACGGAGCTGATTTTGGGCCATTAAACCCAACATACATTGTAAGCTTAACAATGCTGATCTTCCAGACTTCAGTTACCCACTCTCTTAAGAATCTCCAAACTCTCGGGTAGCTGACAAGTGGTACTACCCTTTTATGTTCATCAAAGAAGGGATGGAGAAAGATCAAGTCAAGAGATTAGTATTCTATGAGATGACCCTCGAGCAACAGCAGGAGCACTTTTTCACCACTCAGAATAGCTATGGTCAGGTAAACGAGGTCGCAAATAAAGATGTGATGGTTCCAACAGAGATGGTAAGAATTTATGGAAATGAAGCTATGCAAGTCTAGATGAATGATGCAACAGGGGATGTGTGGTTTAAGACTATAGATGGGAATAAAGGAGCATAAGCTGAGATGGGGCTGAGCAGACTTATAGTGGAAAGAATGACAGGAAGAAAGAGGTGGATGGGTGGAAGAGAAAGAGAAGCAAGTAAGGGCAGTGAAAGAGGAGGAATATGGAGGATGTCGACAAGCTATGGGTGCTATGTGCTGGTTGAGAGTTTTGTGCTAAGGAGGAATAATGGGAGCTTGGTGTTAACATATGAATTCAGGCATACTCATCAGCTTAGGGGCAAGTGGGAGTGAGTTCTGCATCCTTCATGCTGCAAATAAACCTTGTCTCTATATTCTTCTATTGCACACCATCCCCTACATATGATGTCTGATTTTTATATTATTCTATGATGTGATTGACTCTGCATTGTACTTGCATGCATTTTGAATGGGAAAGTCAAATGGTGTATATTTGTGTTCTAAGCCTTGGTTCAGGCATGAAGCATATATAGTTAACAATACAATTCTTAATTTTCACCAAAAGAAAAGCAACATGTACTTTCATAAAATAAATTTGCAATTCAATCAAGATAAGGTGGGAACACACTTCTCTATTCCATGTTACCTAAGTGAGGTATGCACAAGTTTAGTTTGGGCTACCTAGCCTATCTTCAGAAGTGTCCTTTGCAGCTAGCATTTATTCTAGCTTGACCACTTTCGATAGCGACAAATAAGAACCACCAAGCAATAACAAATCGGCTAATAACCACGGGAAACAAAGGTAAGGAAGTTCAGGAGATGTGGCAAATGAGAAAATTCTTGTTTTCAAGACTCAAGAAAAAATCCCCACAGAGAGATTGGGGGGGGGGGAAGAGATTAAGACAAGGAGAACGCAAGGTCCTTACACCACTTACTTGAAGTAAAGGCAGTTCTTGTGCCGCTTGGTTCATGGCACGTAGGATTTTTTGGGGGGGGTCCAAAAAATTTGGATCAATTCTCGATTGGTGCGTGTCATTCTTGTGCATAGGCCATGCCATCTTCTCTGTGTTATCCCAATTTTATTGGATGTCTCCGAAGAGAGTTCATTTGCTTGAGCCTCAAACTAATAAAGCAAGTCATGACACTAAAAATTCCTAATGTCGGACTTGTTTTTACAATACGTACACATCTCAACATGTAGGGATAATCAGATTTTCAATAGATTAATTATAAATCTGAACACACCTCAGCCACCAAAGGCCCATCCGTTCTGTATAGGCCACATCACTTTAAAGCAAACCCCCTATTTTTTCTATCCAAATTACTTTTGAATCTAATCACCAAGCCTGGAACTATCTATATGAAACTCTAGCAAACATAACAGATAAAGGCAGCCTTGTTGTAAGACAAGTGAAATGCTCTCCTTAAAAAACAACACAGTAATGTTGGCATTTTCCCATAGAAGAAAAAATGTTGCCCACAGGGAATGTGCAACTGTCGGCCACTCTAAAGGGATACTCCGCATGGGCTCCATGTGAAACAATAAAACTACTCTTCAAAAATCCGGCTCTGCCCCAACGGCTTCCTCACAGTACTTTTAAACCAACAAGTAATCCTTCCATTCACCACCACTTATCATAAGCATCATAAGCAGTACAGAAGGTTAGAAACAGAAAATAAAGAAATTGAAAGGCCTTATGTAACAGATCAGCATAAAATGAGTCTTAACATGCAAGGAAGCACCAAAAGGGAATTTTATGCAACGTTAAAAAGATGGATTTCATCTAACATTTATGTATGTGACTATGAATTCCAAGATACAAGCAAAAATTTGCAAACAGCGACAAGACTTAGAGAATCATGACAACTTGGTGGTGTTTCAGATAAGAGCACTCACATCATTGGCACAAAAAGAGTTATTAGCAGTTCAGGATCAGCAGTGCTCAGGGCACTGAAGGATTGGCTCTGCAGCCTGTTTCACGACAAAATCCAGCATGCACTCAAAGTTCTCTATGAAGAACACACACCACTTTGCATTCAAAATAAGAGCATTCCTGTACAATACCCAGTGGAGGGGGTTTTTTGAAAGAGGAAAAAAAAAAGTTGGAGGTTACTATCCATTTATTCATTACTTTTGATTCCCTCATCCAAGGCTCTTGTCGCTAATTGCCACAAACATGTCATGCCGAGCATTTAGTCACACTACTTATACCCATAGACCCAAATCTTATAGTGTTAAATTTTTCAAATAAATTGGACAATAAACAAATAGTCATGTATAAAAGTTCAAATGAGGTTCCATCCTAAAACTAATTAATATTGATTTGAGCAATTCATAAGCTTATATACATGTTAAAACCCTTTTATTTTATTAATGTGAGACAAATGCTACTTTCACATTCCAACACATAGAACCGGACTACAGTATAACTCGGAATTTAGTTAGCAGTCTACCAATGCCTATGTAGACTTAAAAAAAAAACTCTAAGAGCACCAACTGCAGGCTTGCTTGATGGACCATTTCGAGGCTTCTCCTTCCGCTATGAAAATTGAAATAGACTGATTACCCCATTTTCTGGAACCATTGTATGCATCAATGATGCAGGTTGGTCTTAAATGTATGTGACATCTGATATGCCAGAATGAAGCAGAATGCGTTCACATATCAGCCTTGTTGACTCTAGTAGATCAACGAAGAAATTACCTACAAGAATGCCTAATAATTAGCCTATAAAAGTCGAAGATGTCATGGTGTCACTGGCTTTTCCCTTTTTGCCCCTCCTTTTTGTAGGCGGAGAGAATGAACGTGGTTCTACTTATTCTGTCACCTGTAATAATAATAGGCTATAGCCAGAAACATGTTCATTGACAGCTGTCACCTGCAACAATAATGGGCCATAAGTAGAAACATATTTATTGATAGAAGAAGCTTGGGACGGAAAGCGCACAGGCGCCGACAACAACATGAAAAATTTACTTATTGGTGTTGTTTTAATCAACACTTTTCAGTTGATGAGTGCACTTCGTGTCTCCTGGAATTCCGTGCTCATAACATCATGTCTAGCCTAGATTACCCCCTTTCCTTGCTCTCTTTCTTAGCCTCCCGACTTCCTCTCCTCCACATCCCCAATATCAAATTTAATAATTTTTCAATTTACCTCCAATATTTATAATTGAAAATTTTTAAAGAATTTAAATGCAGATATCCTACCAATTTTTTTGGGACCCTTGTAAATAAAAAAATTTAATTATTATTTATAAACCAGTAATTCACGTCACAGTTGCATTTGACATACTAAAAATATATATATTTTCTTGGAAACAAAAAGAAAATATTCTAAGAACATATATATATATATATATATATATCTGTGTGTGTATTATCTTACCCATAATATTTGTAACTGTAATTTTTTAAAGAATTTAAATCAAGAAATAATTTTAATTTTTTTTGGGTCATTCTAAACAAAAAATTTTAGTCAATATTTACAAACTGGTAGTTCACTTCATGGTTGTATCTAATGTGATAAGAATTTGTACACTTTTTGACACAAAAATGAAAGATTCTGATAATACATACATAACATTTGGTTATTATAGGCATAGATTACACACATATATGTATGTATGCATGCATGTATGTATGTGTGTCAGGATATATATATATATATATATATATATATATATATATATATATATATATATATATATATATATATATATATATATATATATATATATACACTTTTTGACACAAAATGAAAGATTCTGATAATACATACATAACATTTGGTTATTATAGACATAGATTACACACACTATATCTATGTATGCATGCATGCATGTATGTGTGTTAGATATATATATATATATAATATATATATATATATATATTATTATATATATATATATAATATATATATATATATATATATATCTATATATATATATATATATAATAGACCACACACATACATATATGTGTGTGTGTGTTTTACCTAGAACTGAACCCTGGATAGTGAGGATGGTATTTTGGTAGGTTGCATGGATTAATCCAGAAGTCATATGGGCGAGAGCTTGCATGATGGATAAGCAAGATGTGAAGATTGATGGTCAAGATGATGGCCAGAGGTGGTGGAATTAGGCCGTGAAAGGAGACTGTTGACCAGCCTAGAAAGAGAAATTTTGGATTAAGTTGGTAGAGTTGGCATGTTTGTGGAACTGTCTAGAATGGTTGGCTTTTCTTTTGATAAATTTGACCATATAAGTTTGCAGAGGATAATGCATACAGTGGGTAAAGGATGGATTGTAGCCTAATGGGTTGTTAGAGGTGGTCGTATTTTAGTAGTAGAATTGACTTGTTAGCATAATTTGCAAGAAAGTTTTGACTCAATGGTGGAGGAAGAGGAGAGAATTTATATGATCGTGATTTTGGTAGCCAGTGGTGATCCTAGGATGGCGATGGTGATGTGGGTGGTTTCCATTGCCTGTTGCGGTGAGGGTAAGGGGATCATGAAAAGAGAGGATTTAAGGTTAGAGTTATGTGTTGTTCTTTAGGTGTTTGGGTGAAATTGGATTGAATTTCTACTTAATTTTATATATATTTGCTATTAGGATTTTAAATTTCAATTTTGCATTTTAGGGAAAGCACACTAATATATCCGTAAATAATGCACCTTATCAACCTTGGTCATTCCAAATGTATTTTTCATGTTAATGTGTGTTTAAAATAACTATTTAATGTTGATTTAACTATTTAATTCTAATTGAGGATTTATGAACTTGACATATGAACCATAAGTTGAGCCATGAGACTTAATTATTAATTGCTAGACTTGAGGTTTTCGTATTCTGTTAGTTTGTATCATAATGTATTTGCGAGTGCAGCTACTTTTATTAGATTAGCAGATAAATATGTTTTCTTATGGTATGTGATCAATGTTTGTTCAAAAATTGGTGGCCATCAAGTGTCTAATGTTTGCAAATAGTGAACATGAGTTGTGTAAGTAGCATTTTACATATGTTAACTATGAAACAAATATAGAATTACACAGGTTAACTAAGTTACATATTTGAGAAGGTTGTGTATGATTAATTTTTGCTTAGCATTTATGCAACTATCATTTACTATTCAAATATGTATATTTGAATAGTGAATGATGGTTACATAAATAGCAGTTTATATG
>JAKOGI010001246.1:97500-122500 GCA_029747015.1 Carnegiea gigantea | reverse complement strand
TTCTCCAACTTTTGGCAGCCAAAAAGGTCACTGTTGGATAATTGTTTTTCAGCTATAGAGAATAGTCGGATAAAAGACTCACTAAGGTATCCTCCACTCATGTAGGTTATATGGTATACACCAACTATATGAAGTAAAAGTCATAGACCGAGACTCCTCATGAAACCATCCTCTCAACAAGACAAAACTAGAAGTCTTGAAGGTTTAAAATAAGAAGATTCAAAGTATACGCTTCATCACCCATTTGCACTCAACAAAGACATCAACACGTTCATACGTGAAGCACCTATAGGGATCAATGCTTTACAAAACGAATAATTGGAATAAATATACAAAGCATAAGGTTCTCTTGATTTCTTACCTGAGTTTGTGTCTTATCTACCATTTATTAGGACCCCTTTATTTGACTAGGACAAACAAACAAAATAATTAATAGCCTGAGATCCTAACCATTAGTACAGGTAAAGAGAAGTTAAGAGAAGTGTTGGTTTGTTGGGTTTTATTTATTTACTTTTTTTTTAAAGATCTAATAAGCATGCCTCATAAGATCGATAATTTTTCCAACAATACATGAAGAGCAACCATACCCACCCGTAAACAAACCCAAATAAAAAATAATATAAAAAAGGAAAAAAAAAACGAAAGGCAGATCAATCCTACCTTAACCCTTTATTTCACTTTAAGGCTTATGCCAGTCTTTGACACTCCATGTTCTAGCACAAATCCTTTTGTTTTATAGTTGAACTTAAATTTTAGACCAAAATTTAACACAAACACACAGAATTTTAGAAGATGACTTTCAATATGTGTTCAAGGGATGTCGTTCTCTGATATGTTCTTTGGGTAAGATGAAAGGTTCTTTTAAATGAATGGAGCTCAAGGAAGGTTAAAAGAGAGTGTGAAATTTAGCCAATTGAACAATTGTCAAGCATCAAGAGTACTGTGGGAGCCAATTAGTAAAGTGACATTGAGGCAAAGTGGTACATGAGTAAGCAAGTGAGAAAATACAACTATGAGAACACATAGTGCCTCCATAGATGGGGTTCTAAAATGTGTAGGTGCATACATCCTTTAAACATTGCTCATAAAAGAAACTCTAAATGACCATAGACTGACAGCCAATGGAAATCAATTCATAATAAGGTAAGAAGATAACTCAAACTCAAACTTAAACTTGCAGGCAAATGTAATGTCAAATATACACTACCAACCTGTGGGACAGAGTAGTAACATTCTGCAAATAGACCTTCAAAATCCAACCATAATTGCTAAGGGGTCAAGTTGATCAGAAGCCTGAGATGAAGGTTGGAGGACCACAAATATCTTTCCTAATACTTTCTAATTTCTAAGTATATTAACAACAAACAATAGAAGACTGTACAATAAAAGGATTCACATACTCAAATTCTAACACTGAAGTCACAAGCTCTCCATTTTCAAAATGCAAGTGTTTAGCACTCTCTTATGACATAAAACTCAGACGAAGTCTGCGTAAAACCAAACAATAGCCAGATAATGTGTAATAGCCCAACCCTAAATCATGTTTATTTATTTAATTAAGCCATGTCATTAATTTTTCACATTTATTTATCTCATTTAATCATCCCAGTTGGGAGAATTCATTTCAGGCCCCACTTTTCAATTCGAGTTTCATTTACGTAATAATTTCAGGTGATTCGTTATTTGGCCCTGATAAATATGTTTTAAAGAATTAAATTATTTTTCATAATGCTTTCAAAATGATAATAATAATAAAAATAAAATAATTTTGAGTGGTGAATTATTTAAATCGCATGAGGTGAATGTTCGGACCGAAGCTCATTTGGGCCCGACTTTGGCCCAACAAGCATTACTCCAACTCATTTGACTAATCACCATAAGTTTTGTCAAATTTCCATTGGTTTAAATTTGCTTGTGCTAGGGATAAATTCAGCCAAGTAAATTTTAAGTCGTTTTCAACCCAGTAAAATTGTAAAAATATCAAGATCATCTTCGTCCTTCTCTCTCCTCTAGCCGTGCTACTCTTTTTGTTGCTACCTTCTCTGTTTTCAGCACCTTTAGCCACCAGCTTATCTTTTTCTAGCCACCAAGAGGCTGCCATCAGAGCACCAGCACCAATACTAGCCACCCCTCTCACTTCTTCAAGCTTCAAACATCTCTAACTTCCATTGTTTCAAGCTTAAAGTAAGTAAATACTAACCCTGTGTTTTTGATTTTTGGTCTTGATTATTCTTCATGCTATCCTTGCTCATTAGTCATGCTATATAGATGGAAACAAGAGTTATTTTGGAGCTTAACATGATTGATGAAGCATGAAAGTATGTGAGAGTTGATATAATTTATGATTATGCACGCTTAGGTTGAGATGTTGAATTTGGATGGTTTTATTTGTGATTTTGTGATGAATATCATGGTGTTGGTATTGATTTTAGAGAAATTTAAGTGCAAGTTCAAGTGAAACATAAGTTAGGATTATGAGAATTACGCATGATTTAAATGATGTTTGTCAACAAGCATGTCATGTGTGTGTTTTAGATTTAAAAATGAATCTTGGATGATTATGAAGTAAAAATTGTGGATTATGACTATCTAAAGTGATGTTGAGGGTCACTCTATGATTTGGTAATTTCAACAAGTGATTTTAGAGGGTAATTATGTGCAAAAGAAGGATAATAAAGTAGGTAGCAAGCTATGAATGACCTGAAAATAGGGGTCTGTTTCGGGAAAAACTGGCAATGCATGGCTTGTCGAAAAATTATAAATTTTGGTGGGGAGCGAGATCAATTAGTTATCTTTCAAATGGATTTTGAATCACCTTAATCTGAATTCTGTGAAAAACGTTATGGCCGTTTTACTCCGATTAAGTAGACCAGACCAAAACTGTGCAGGGTGGTGTTTTAGCTCAATTTTGGGATCTGTGTGGTGGTGATTGTGTCATGGGCTGTAAATAAACATGTTGCAGGATTTCTTGATCTTTTCATATTGGGGTTTTATAGCTCAATTGGAGGTCAGAGGTAAAAGCTATGAATTTTCTAAGGTAGATCTTGAATCGATAACAATTTTGATTGTACTTAGAAGCTTATTTGGTTTGGAAAACTAAGCTATATGGTATGTGCTACGAAATTGAAGAAGTTGGGAGATTGATAACTTAAGATCAGTATTTATTGGTCCAAACTAGTGTGTTTAAAATTATTCTGAACCAACCACCAGTCCAATTGCCTTCAAAACTTTTGTTATCCATCTCAAAAATATAAAAAATCCGTGATTAATTATAACCATCAAAGTCTTTCTTTTGTGATCTCAATTATTCTAGCTTGACCAGCTTTACCCTACATTATTTCACTTTGAGTTAAATTATCCAAATTCATTTAGTTTCCAAATCATGTTGGCATAACTTATCTTCTGTAATATCTTTTGTTGCGGATATCTATGAATCGAGTAATTAGCAATTTGGGGGCGTTATATAATGCCTCAAACCTTGCAACTTGTAATATCTTCCTTTATCAGTCCTATGAACTCAATAAACCTTACCTCAAAGCAATGACATGCTGATAAGCACACCCAAAAAAAAAAAGAACCCCCCCAAAAAACCTAACAAGCTTGGTTCAAAAATGAAAGAAAGACCTTCATGTCATCAAATGAAACACATTTCCCAATCATAATACCACTCGACAGTAGAAGAAAAGGATTAAATTATAATCAGAAAAGAAAGAGAACAATACTATATAGTACATGAAAAATACACAATACAAACACAAACCGCACCACTTGAAACTCAATAACCTTCGTAAGCTGCAGCTCGGTCCCATTAATGTCAACCATTTTTAATGGGTTGACTTTATCAATTTTAACTACCTTCATTTTAAAGTTCTTTATAGCTTGAACAAGTGAATGATTGCCTTACTCTAAAGTTTTATCCATTAAAGAAGATACTAAAAAAAATATCAGCAAGAGTGGTACCTTATCCATTTGCTAGTGTTATGTTTGATTAAAGTTTCCAAGAATGCTTGGGACGGACGCACATCATGGGAATAACAATAGGGCAAAAGGCCTGGTTAGCTACAAAAGAAAAATGCCAATGACCAAGCAACATACTTACCTGGATGGGGTCAGTAGGTGATCAAGAGGTCCCATGGCCTAGGGAGGTGGCCTCCATTGCACTTGAGAGGTGTGCCTGGCTAAAGTCTCCCAAAAGTGGGAGAGCATACGTCACAATTTGTGGTAGTGGGGCCTAAATTTGTGCGGCCCCTGATCAATTCCATTTACAACCCTTTTCGCAAGAGAACAGCTGTAGTGTGAACTTCACAATAGATTCTGCAAGATATCTAATGAGGCCACAATTATTGCTAATCATAATGCCTGATAGGGTTTGGGAGGCCCGGGGACAAAAATACAGTCGCCATTGACGAGGCTTTGCTTTCAATACCTACTAAAGAGGCTTCAATCTCAAATATGACAATTACAGAATAAACCATCTAGAATCTTGGCCAATCTCCAAATGTTAATTTAATATCATTTTGGGTTAAGGACCCACATATAAGATATTAAACTAATAAGAATGGCTACTACACTTGATCTTAGACTAAAGGCCGAGAAAGGTATGCCTTGAATAGTCTTGCATACCTTTATTTATTTTCCTCCTGATTCAAGACAAGCATTTCACCTTTCGATGTGGGAGTGGATAGAATTTACATCAACTCCCCTCAGGTGGGTCCTCATTATTGGGGAGTGTAACTATAAAACTCCCGAAGAAATTAAGATTATGCAGATGGCATAAGCACAAAATAGGAAAAACTTGCATGTTTTTATGTAACAAGAATAGAAACTACATTGCCATTCTCCACTTTTTGGCAGGTAAAAGATTGCTATTATGTAATTTCTTTTAGCCATAGAGAATAGTAGGCTAAGAGACTCACTAATGTATGCTCTACTCATATGGGCTAGACGGTATACACGTACTCGATGAAGCAAGAGCCATAGACTGAGACTCCTTATGAACCCATCATCTTAACAAGACAACATCGGAAGTCTTTGAAGTTTAAAAATAAGAAGATTCAAAGTCTACTCTTCATCACCCATTTGAACTCAACAAAGGCACTAATACGTTTATACCTAAAGCATCTACCAGGATTAATGCATTTACAAATGAATAATTAGAATGAATATACAAAGTATATGGTTCTCTTGATTTCTTCCATGAGTTTGTATCTTGTCTACCATCTATTAGGAACACTTTATCTATCTAGGACAAACAAACAAAATAATTAACAGCCTTAGATCCTAAACATTAGTACAGGTAAAGAGAAGTTAACAGCAGAAGTGTTGGCTTGTTGGGTTTCATTTATTTGCTTTTTTTAATAAATATCCAATAGGCATGCTTCATAAGATCGACAATTTGTCCAATAATATATGAGGAGCTACCGTACCCACCCGTAAACCAGCCTAAATAAACAAATAACATAACAATGTAAAAGAAAAAAAAACCAAAGGTCAATCTATCATACCTTAACTCTTTATTTCAACTTAATGCTCTTGCCAGCCTTTGCACTCCACTTTCTAGCACAGATCCTTTTATTTTATGCTTGAACTTTAATTTGAGACCAAAAATTTAACATGAACACACAGAATTTTAGAAAATGACTTTCAATTTGTGTTCAAGGGCTATTGTTCTCTGATATGTTCTTTAGGTAAGACAAAATATTCTTTTAAATAAATGGAACACATGGAAGGTTAAAAGAAAGAATGAAATTTAGACAATTGTGCAACTTGTTAGGCATCAAGGCTACTATGGGAGGAAACTAGTAAAGTGATTCTGAGGCGAAGTGGTACATGAGCAAGCAAATGAGAAAATACAACTATCAAAACACGTAGTGCCTCTATAGATGGGGTTCTGAAATGTGAAGCTGCATACAACCTTTAAACATTGCTCATCAAGGAAACTCTAAATGACCATAGACTAATAGCCAATAAATTAGAAATCAGTTCATAATAAGGTAAGAAGAGAACAAAAACTTAAACTCAAACTTGTAGGCAAATGAAATATCAAACTTACATTGCCAACTTGTGGGACATAGCAGTAACTTTCTGTAAATAGATCTTCAATGCCCAACCTTAAGTGCTAAGGAGTCAACTTGATCAGAAGCCTGAGTTGAAGGTTGGAGGACCACACATATGGTTCCTAATCCTCGCTAATTTCTAACAATATTAACATCAAAGAATGGCGTACCATATAAAGGGAGGATTTACACACTCAAATTCTAACACTCAATCACAAGCTCTCCATTTTCAAAATGCAAGTTGCTCGGATATTTCAAGTGTAAACTAAAGTGCCGCAAACGTACAGCTTTCGTTGTAGTATTTGAAGGTCGTCTCCGCAAGGACGAGGATGAGATTAAGATCCGGTCAACTAAATTATCCTAAATAGAATTAGATTCTCTTAAATAATGAAATAGACAAAACTAACTTTACTAAATACGAGAATCATGACATTAGTGTAAATTTATTCATGACTAGATTTCCTAAGGAATTTAACCAAATTCATTAAGGGAAATAAGTAAACTTAAAACCAAAAGGGGTAATTACTAACTAATGTTATCAACTTAGCACTTACTAAAATCAGCTAATCAACAAAAAGGACAATTATAACTAATTGGAACCGAATTAGAGCAAAACTAAAACAGGACAGAAATAGGGAAGCAACATGAACAAAATCAGAGCAGCAAATTGAACCATGAAACATAGAAGAAGAGGGCAAGATGAATCCATCAGTGTCCTAGCACATAGCTCGACCCAGGAGCAGGGGATGGGAAAATTGAGCACAAATTCAGCCATGAACAACCATCATCATTATCGTTCAGACTACTAATTGTAGAGCAGTAAGCCATAAAAACCAAGATCGATTTATCCTAAATTCCTAAGTACTAAACACTAGAATTTTAACTAACATATCAAAATATAATCAACAAGAGTTCATCTAACAATAACCAACGAAATCAACTTAGCAGCATCACCTCAACAATATAAATGAAGAGCACAAATAGATGCAGGTTACCAAATCCAGAATTTGCCATACTGATTCAACTAAACCAAGGAATCAAAAACTGAGCAAGGGAATATTCAATTCAACCGAAACTCATCAGGCATAAACAACCAACCAAAATCAGAAAAACAGGGGATAGGATTTCAGTTGCTTCAGCCATGTTCAACGAAAAGCATTATGAGAAAAGAATAATGGAGATTAAACCCAGAGGTTGTGAAGGAGATGGAGCTGAGCTCCATTAATGGCGACGAGCAATGTTCATCCAAGACCACCTAAAACTGGTCATGCCAAATTCTTTGCGATTCCAAGTCAGGAAGCACAATTAACTACTCCAAATCAACTACTAAGCTTCGAATATACAAAATGCAAGGTAGACATCAAATTTAACAACTGAAAATCAAAACAAACGACTGAAATCGATTCATAATTCACTAAAATTGAACATAAAAATAAACCCTAGATTCCTAAAACTCAAATTAAACTAACAAAGAATCCTAAAGTTGAACCTAAAAACGTAAACCTAACCTAGCTTACCCAGATTTCACGCCATAGCCTTCAATTTATGCCCAAGCCGAGCTTCATCTCGGCCCTTGAATTTGTAGATGGCATGGATGGTCGCGATGAGATGATGATGCTGCTGTGCTGGCGCTTGGTGTTAGTGGAGATGGGGATGAAGGTGGTTATGCTGGCACTCGGTGGTGGTGTTCTAGATGTTCGAAGAGAGAGAAAGGAGAGTTGAGTTAGAGAGAGAAAAGATAAGGATGAGGATGGCGAGACAGGGGAGGGCTATGGAGGGTCTAGGTTTCGGGGCAGAGGAGAGAGAAAATAAGAAGAGATTAAAGGGGGAGGGGAAGTCACGTGCCTCGTACATGGGCTGGGTTGATTTTTTAGGTTTATTTTCCTTTTTTTTCTCTCACTTTGGGCTAAACAAAATAATGGGTTTAAGGATTGAGTTGGGTTTGAGTAATCTAGCTCGCTGCTTTATTTCCGGCATTTTTCATCTCTTTTCGCATTTTTTTCCACATTTATTTGATATCTACAAAACAAAATAAATCAAATAAAAAACTAAAAATAACAATTATAACGAGCACAAATCGGATATAAAAGTATCGTAAAAATAACACATTTTTGGCATGAACAAATACCCCCACATCAAGATTTTGCTCGACCTCGAGTAAAACAAACGAAACTAACTAAAAGGAAATGAAAAATAAGAAAAAGAAAATCCTAACTCATTGTCGTAGGAATCATGGTTGCATTTAGCATATGCAACAAGCCTTTTAAACTTCTCGGTCTCCCAATTGGACACGTGAGGTCTCGTGAGGGTTTTCAAGTGAACTACCCACAAAAATTATATCAAAAAGAAAAGAAAATCTTTTTGGTTTTTTCTCAAAGCTAATATGTACAAAATTAGGGAAGATATGCACACGATTTAATCAACTAAATCACCGATGTAACTAAGTTATTGACCTGCATATATATGTAATGTGCTTCAAAGCCCTCTACCCCATAAATGACATCATAGCACTAATTTTTTTCACCCCATTGCACATCAAGATTCTGAATCCATCCCAATGCTCATGTGCAAGTGTATCATCATCCCAAGGCTTAGATTTACCTGAATTAGACTCAATCCCACTTGACTGACACAACTACATTATTAATATATTAACATTAGAAGCAAGCTTTCCCAGTAGCAGTATTACTTCAAAGGGTAACACCCAGTAGCACGTGCCTCAAAGGGTAACGCCCAGTAGCGCATGCCTTAAAGGGATACTTGTCATTCCAAATTTTATTCCATCCCTTTTTCTTTTTCGCTTCTTTATCCATAATATTCATTCATTATTTTTCTCGAGTAATCGTGTCACTAACAAGTGAGAGAATCATTCATGCAAGCCTAAGACCTGAAGATAATGATGAAGAGATAAACAAGGATTGGATTACTCATCTATAATGAGCAACTGGAGTTAGAATTAGGATTTAGAATAACACACTGAGGTCGGGAACCTTTCATGCACATCCTACTTATATACAAGCTAATAACCAAAGCACAGGGGATTTAGGTCAATTAGACATTGTACATATGCCCCCCAAAACAAAAAAAATCTTTTTGGATTTTTCAAAAAAAATGGGCACCTCTTTCGGTATTTTTTACCACATTTGTTTGATACCTATAAAACAAAATAAAATCAAATAAAAACCTAAAAATAACAATTATAATGAGCATAAATCGGGTATAAAAGTATCATGAAAATAACACATTTTTGGCACGAACACAAGTGCTTAGACCTTGCTTAAACACTGGTTCATCAAGGTATGATATTAAAATTAGACTATGTCTGCACAAAACCAAAGAATAACCAGATGATGCATCAAACCTTGCAACTTGTAAAATCTTCCTTTATCAGTTGTATCAACTCAACAAACTTTACCACAAAGCAACGACACGCTGACAAGCACACCAACAAATAAAAACCAGAGCAAAACAAAATAGAACCCGCCCCTTAAAAAAAACCAACAAGCTTGGTTCAAAAATGAACAAAAGACCTTCATGTTGTCAGATAAAACACCTTTCCTAATCATGATACCATTTTACAGTGGAAAAAAGGTTTAAACTATACCCAGAAAAGCAAGCAAACAATAGCATACAGTACACAAAAATGCACAATACAAACACAAACCATGTCACTTAAAACTCTATGAGCCATGTAACCCCCATTTTGGTTACATCAAGCTCAACCTTTTTTAGTGTGTTGACTTCATCAATTTTAGCTACCTTCATTTTAAAGTTCTTTATGGCTTGAATATGTGAAATTATTGCCTTGCTCCGTGGTTTTATCCACTAAAGAAGATACTAAACAATATATCAGCAAGAATGGTACCTTACGCATTAGCTACCATCGTTTTGGTTAAAGTTTCCAAGCATGCTTAGGATGGCCCCATATCATGGGAATAACAATAGGGTAAAAATACAAAAGAAAAATGCCAATGAGCATGTAGCATACTTACCTGGATGGGGTCAATGGGTGATCAACAAGGCCCATGGCCTATGTAGGCAGCCTCCATTGCACTTCGGAGGCACGCTTGCCTAATGTCTCCCTAAAGTGGAGGAGCATACGTCATAATTTGCGGTAGTAGGGGCCTGTATTTGCTAGGCCCATGTTATGGTGCAACACATGGGCTATGCCTGAAGGTACCAGTAGCAAGCTTCTATGGTGGACCTACCCCACAAAAAATTAATTGAATATCATTGTGGGTCAATGACCCACATATCATATATTTAATTGATAAGAACAGATACCACACTTGATCTTAGACAAAAGGCTGAGAAAGGTATGCCTCGAATAGTCTTGCATACCTTTATTTATTTTTCTCCTGATTCCAGACAAGCATCTTGCCTTTCGATGTAGGAGTGGGTAGAATTTACATCCCCTGCACTCTGGAGGGCCCTTATTACTGGGGAGTATAACTATGTAACTCCTAAAGAAAATAAGATTATGCAGATGACATAAGCATAAAATAGGAAAACCTTGCATGTTTTTAAGCAACAAGAATTGAAACCACATTGCCATTCTCCACTTTTTGGAAGGTAAAAGGTCGTTGCTGGGTAATTTCTTTCAACCATAGAGAATACTAGAGTAAGAGACTCACTAAGGTATCCTATACTCATATAGGCAATATGGTATGTACCTACTTGATGAAGTAAAAGCCATAAACCAGAATCCTTATGAACCCATCCTCTCAATGAGGCAACCCCAGCAGTCTTTGAAGGTTTAAAATAAGAAGATACAAAGTATACTCTTCATCACCCATTTGTACTCAACAAAGGCACCGATAGGTTCATACCTAAAGCACCTATAGGGATTAATGCTTTTCTAAATGAATAATTGGAATGAATATGCAAAGCATATGATTCTGTTGATTTTCTTACCCGAGTTTGTGTCGTGTCTACCATCTATTAGGACCACTTTATCTATCTAGAACAAATAAACAAAATAATTGATAGCCTGAAATCCTAACCATTAGCACAGGTAAAGAGAGGTTAAGAGCAGAAGTGTTGGCCTGTTGGGTTTTATTTATTTACATTTTTTTTTTAAGATCCAATAGGCATGCTTCGTAAGATTGGCAATTTGTCCAACAATACATGAGGAGCAACTGTAAGCACCCGTAAACCAACCCAAATAAACAAATAATGTAAAAAAGTAAAAGAAAAAACCAAAGGCAAATCTATCATAGCTTAACTCTTTGTTTCACCTTAATGCTCTTGCCAGCTTTTGGCACTCCACGGTCCAGCACACATCCATTTATTTTATGCTTGAATTTTAATTTGAAAACAAAAATTAAACACAAACACACAAAATTTTAGAAGGTGGCTTTCAATTTGGGTTCAAGGGTTATCATTCTCTTGCCTGTTCTTTAGGTAAGACAAAGTGTTCTCTTAGATGAATAGAACTCATAGAAGTTAAAAGAAAGTGTTAAATGAGGAAATAGAACTATAAGAACACATAGTGCCTCCATAGATGGGGTTCTGAAATGTGAAGGTGCATACAACCTTTAAACATTGCTCATCAAAGAAACTCTAAATGACCATAGACTGAAAGCCAATAAATTAGAAATCAGTTCATAATTACGTAAGATGAGGACAAAAACTCAAACTCAAACTTGTAGGCAAATGAAATATCAAACGTACATTGCCAACTTGTTGGACATAACGGTAACTTTCTACGAATAGACCTTTGGAATCTAACCATAAGTGCTGAGGGATCAACTTAATCAGAAGGCTAAGATGAAGGTTGGAGGACCACAAATACATTTTCTAATGCTTCTAATGTCTAAAAATATTAACTCTAAGTAATAGTATACTATATAATAGGAGGATTCGCACACTCAAATTCTAACACCCAATAAGAAGCTCTTGATATTAAAAATTCAAGTGCTTAGTCCTTGCTTAAACTCTAGTTCATCTAAGTGTGATATAAAACTCTGGTGAAGTCTGCGTAAAACCAAACAACAGCTAGATGATGCCTCAAGCCTTGCAGCTTATAAAATCTTCCTGTATCAGTCGTATCAACTAAAAAAACTTTACATCAGAGCAATGACATGCTGACAACAACACCAAAAAAAAGAACAAAACAAAGCAGAACCCCTCCCCCACCAAAAAAAAAAAAACCAATGAGCCTATTTCAAAAATGAAAGAAAGATCCTCATGTTGTCAAATGAAACATATTTCCCAATCATAAGGTTTAAACTATATATAGAAAAGAAAGCGAACAACAGCATATGATAGTACACGAAAATACACAATGTAAACACAAACCATACCACTTAAATGTCAATGGCCCTCGTAAGCCCTAACTCAGTTACATCAACGCCAACCATTTTTGATGGGTTGACTTCATCAATTTTAACTACCTTCATTCAAAGTTCTTTATGGCTTGAAAAAGTGATATGATTGTCTTGCTCCATGGTTTTATACATTAAAGAAGATACTAAACAATATATCAGTAAGAATTGTACATTGCCCATTAGCGCAAATTGTGTTCGGTTAAAGTTTCCAAGCATGCTTGGGACGGACCCACATCATGGGAGTAACATTAGGGCAAAAAGCCCGACTAACTACAAAAGAAAAATGCCAATGACTAAGCAACATACTTACCTGGACAAGGTGAACGGGTGATCAAGAGGGCCCATGGCCTAGGTAGGCGTGCCTACTTAACGTCTCCCCAAAGTGGGAGAACGTACGTCATAATATGTGGTAGTGGGGAGCTACGTTCACGCGGTTCCAGATCAATTCCAGTTACCACCATTTTCATATGAGAATAGCTATAGTGTGAACTTCACAATAGATCATACAAGATATCTAATGGGACCAGAACTGTTGCCGATCATAATGCCCTGCAGGGCTTGGGAGGCAGGGGGCAAAAGTTCAGTTGCCACTGATAAGGCTTTGGTTTCAGTACCCACTAAAAGAGGCTTTAATCTAAAATATGACAATTGCATAATAAACCATCTAGAACCATGGCCACTCTGCAAATGTAGATTATTTTGCTAGCTATTACCTCTTTCAAAATTGTGTTGTTTGTTTCCTAGCTATTTTTCAAGTTTTGATGATACTAAATGGATTTCACAGACAATAAGTATTGTTGGAAAGGAACAAAATACCACGCAATGCACTGTCCCAGAAAGAACTATCTAATTTTGTTTAGTTTGCTTAAAAAATGTCGGCTCCATGAAGAGCCTAGCATTCCAAAGCATCTTCATCACCTAAACATCTCCTATTGACCCAATGAAAATATCGAAACCAAACTGCACACAATCGAGTTTTGATTATAGGACAAAAAAAAATAAAAGAAAAATCCAGGTAACTAGGCACATGGCACGTAAGATCCTAATTAAATCATCTTTTTAAGCTTCCCATATAACATTAGCTGAGGTACAACCAGAAGAATCATGCTTTCAAATTTAAGAAATTCATAGGTAACAGTGTGATATTGTGTCCATATGCTATGCTAATATTATGTTTGTATACTACACTATGAATGAAACACTCACGCAGCAAAATTTGATTGAAATTACAACAATTAGCGTATAAAATTCAGTAAACTATTATATTGTAGGAATTAACAATGATCATAGGTTCTCACTTGATAGCTAGTACCAGTTCTGGTCCTCTAGAAATAACATATGCAATTATCATTTTTGGTCTAGTGTGATCCAAACTTCCATCCAAATGTTTGTCAGTCTTAATAACCAAAACCCTTATCAGTTATTTAGCGAGATGCGCTAGGCCCACATAGGGGTGCAACACATGGGTAACACCTGAGGGTCCCAGTAGCAAGCCCTTGTGGTAGACCCTGCCCCTCAAAAAATTAATTTAATATCATTGTAGGTCAATGACCCATGTATCATATCTTAAACTGATAAGAATAGATAGTACACTTGATCTGAGCTAAAAGGCCGAGAAAGATACTCC
Organism: Carnegiea gigantea; assembly: GCA_029747015.1. Classification (NCBI taxonomy): domain Eukaryota; kingdom Viridiplantae; phylum Streptophyta; class Magnoliopsida; order Caryophyllales; family Cactaceae; genus Carnegiea; species Carnegiea gigantea. The sequence continues at coordinate 108,488 of JAKOGI010001246.1, read as the reverse complement.
TTGAATAGTCTTTCATACCTTTGTTTATTGTTCTCCTCATTCCAGACACACACTTTGCCTTTTTTCATAAATTATTTATTGGACCGTCTTTTCAGCAAATCGTATAAAATCGGAGCTTCGACATCTTGTCTTCTCATTTTTATTTTATTAATCCTAACCCTGAAAAATATATAAAACAAAACAAATTAAACGAAATAATATATATAATATACTCAAAATAATTATAAAAATAATGCATGATTTTTAACTTAACAAATTCCCTCACACTTAGACTTTGGACGTCCTCGTACAAAGAAATCTTAGACTCGACCTAAAAATTAACTCTCTTCCTTTCTTATAAAGTCATGTACAACTATAATATTCATACTAGGCCTTGGCTTGCTTTAAAAACTGTTCTATTGAAAATTAAATAGTTTTTCCTCCTATAAGTGAATAACTACTAGACATCTAACTACTATCAGAGAGTTTATTCATCAACCTCACAACATTTCCTTAATGAAATAACAAGATCAATGGTTATCCATCTCTTTTAAATATGCATAAACCGATTAAGAGGTCTAAAAAATTTAAGATAGAAAAATTTAGGCATGGTTTGGCTATAAAGACAATTGAATTAGATAGAATAACTCATTGAATTGATTCAAAACTTGCCTTGTAATTATTTTTCTCTTCTTCTTCTTCTTCTTATCTTTTAAACTCCACTTGCGCACATATTTGAGGCCCATATAGGGTCTTAGAAATTAAACACTCCCTGTCTCACACTCACCCGAATAGAGGTGCTGGAGCAAACATTTTATTTTCATCATTACTTTTATTTATTTTAATGGCTCATTAGTATAGGAAGCAAGCTTTCCAGTGGCAGTATTGCCTCAAAGGGTAGCACCCAATAGCGCATACCTCAAAGGGGTACTTCTCATTTCCAACTTTGACTCTCCTTTTTTTCTTTCTTTGTATGAAAAATAGACAAGTAAAATCACAATTTTAATGAATTATTCAACTAATTCAATAGTCTTGGAGATGGGCTAGGTTATTTTATTGCCTCTGAATTGGATATATTACATGACTAAATGAGATGAATAATTATGACAGTTACTCATTAAAGAGATATATGAGGATCAACTCAAACTTCTCTGAAAGATAGCTAGCATGCTCAGAAGTCCACACTCATAAAAGAATAAACTATAAAATAGCTATGAAAAAAAAAATTTAAACAAGCAAGCCTAGCATAAACTCATATCATGCATTATTTATAAGAAGAAAAATTTTTTTTCCGAGAATAAATACCGCAGGAATTAAATGCAAGATGCACCATTTGTTAAGCTTGTCGAGAGCTACAAATTTAACCACTACTTTGGTTATTAAATACTTTTTTTTAAGCATAGGGAAGTAGGGATCGATCCACGAGGAAAGATTGTTTTAAAAAGGCTAGCTTAATCCTAAATGATTTTACTAATCCAATTTATTAAATCTAATCTTAATAATTCTAAAATAATTAAAATCTAATGAATAAAAATCTGGAAAAATACCCAGTTATGCTCCTAAATATTTTGGATTATATTCTGGAAAGAAAATAGTAAAAAGCTTTCCTAAAGAATCTAGAAAAATAAAATCAGAATAGTAGCTGAAATTCTAATTAAAATTCAAAACAGCAAATAATAACCAGAAAATAAATATTAAAAATGTCAAACAGTAACCTAAAGTATTATTCTTCAGGTATATAAGCTTATAACCCCTCAATTGTACCCAAATAATTCCAGAAAAATCAAACCAAAAAATTACCATAGAATATCAATGCAGAATATTAAATCTAAAATTAGAAATAGAATAATCTGCATAAATATAAATACGAAAATAATCAAGAAAATTACCCTAATTCTAGGACACAATTTTCTGGACTTAACAGTACCTAATAATCGTGATTTAACAAATAAAATCGAAATTTTCAGAATTAATAACCTAAAAACTTGCACATATCAATTTCACAAAATAATTCTGAACAATTATCAAATAACTTCCAAAAATTATGAAATTAAATAAGGGCAGACTAGGACACTATATAAACCCTATGAACTAATGAAAATTGAAAAACAACAAAATTAACTATTTTTAGTCTAATTTCTAACAAACTGGTAATTAAATACTAAAACTGAATATAAATCAATCTAAAATTATAAATACTCCAAAAATCAAAATCTAAATTATCTAAAATTACCTAGACACTCCTAAACGACTATACTTTTGGGGGGGGGGTTTGATTGAAATTATATTGAAGCTAATAAAAATAGAACAAAGATTAACAAACTAATCAAATTAACTTTAAGCAGCAAATAATGATCAAAAGTTGTTAAATTTATGAAGGATGCTTAGCATAATCTCAATCCACCATGCAAATTAATATTTATCATCAACACACAAGTTAAATTCATTCATGAGTTAAAGTGTAGGAGACATCCACCAGCGGTTCTTCCACATTTTTTCTTAGATTCCAGTTTAATTAGGTCTAGCCCTAATATAAACCCTACTAGTTTTGATAACCCTCACACCAGCGTAAGAATTTAATCAAACTAGAGCATTAAGAATTAGAAAAACATCATTTAACACTTTGTAACCAATTTACCAGCAAATCGATTTAACAAAGATCTAAAGCGATTACCTAATTAAAAGAGATGGGTTTGAGCCATCCATGATTAATTAGGGTGATACCTAAGCCTAAAAGATTATAACTTTTACGTATTATAGTCTTCTAAACTATCAATCGAAATTGTATTTTCTCAACTAACATACATTCTAATCGATTTAACATAAATATCATAAACGATAAACGCTAATCGCTATAGAATCATGAATGTGAATCAACTAGGCAATAAAGCATAAAACTTGTTTCAAAATATAAATTTAGCATGGTTTCAAGAAAATTATACTAAGCACACAAAAAAACTACTCACTCATATTAAAAATTAAATCACAAATAACCAAAGGGTTCATGTTTAATAATTAATTAAACAAAAAAATAAAACCAAAATAAAATATACTAAACACAAAGAAAAAGAAGAGGCTTGATGTATGATGATTGATGGGGAGTGGAGGAGATTGATTAGCGGAGAGGTTTTCTTAATGGTGTGAGGAGATGAGATTGATGGAGTTAGATGATGATGGGGAGGATGAAATGGAAGATGTCGTGGAGCATGGGTTAGTGGGAGAAGAAGATAGATAATGATGGTGATGGGGTTGTTGAAGAGGTGATGGAGTGATGAGGTGCGTGTATTTTATATGCGTGGAGAGGGAAGAAGATGGCGGCTGCGTGGTATGATCAAAGAAGATGATTATGGTGATGCATGGTGATTGTAGAGAGGGATGATGATAGGTGAGGGTTAAGCGTGGGTTTTATATCCCATCGAGGAGATAAGGGTGATGTTTATATGGGAAGTGAGGGGGCTTAGGTTTAGTAAATTAGGGTTTCCTTCCTCTTTTCCTTAGATTTCTTCTTCCTCAAGACTTCTAGCTCTTCATCCAACTCTTGAAATCCTAGCCCAATATAATAATTATGAAAATAATATTTTTCATAAATTATTTATTGGACCGTCTTTTCAGCAAATCGTGTAAAATCGGAGCTTCGACGTCTTGTCTTCTCATTTTTATTTTATTAATCCTAACCCTGAAAAATATATAAAACAAAACAAATTAAATGAAATAATATATATAATGTACTCAAAATAATTATAAAAATAATGCATGATTTTTGACTTAACAGCCTTTCAATCTGAAAGTGAATCGAATTTACATCACCTGCCCTCAGGTTGGCCCTAATTACTAGGGACCATAACTATATAACTCCTGAAGAAAATAAGATTATACAAATGGCATAAGCAAAAAATTAGAAAAACTTGCATGTTTTTGTGCAGCAAGAATAGAAACTACAATGCTACTCTTCACTTTTTTGTGGCTAAAAGGTCGCTGCTAGGTAATTTCTTTTAGTCATAGAGAATAGTATACTAAGAGACAACACCAGCAGTCTTTGAAGGTTTTAAATAATAAGATTCAAAGCATACTCTTCATCACCCATTTGTACTCAACGAGGACACCGATAGGTTCATACCTAAAGCACCTATAGGGATCAACGCTTTTCAAAATGAATAATTGGAACGAATATACAAAGCATATGGTTCTTTTGATTTCTTACCTGAGTTTTTGCCTTGTCTACCATCTATAGGACCACTTTATCTTCCCAAAACAAACAAGCAAAGTAAATAATAGTCTGAAATCCTGACCAGCAGCATAGACACAGAGAAGTTAAGAGCAGAAGTATTGGCTTGTTGGGTGCTATTTATTTACTTTTTTTTAAAGATCCAATAGGTATGCTTCATAAGATCAACAATTTGTCCAACAATACATGAGGAGCAACTGTTCCCACCCATAAACCAACCCAAATAAATAAATAATAATAAAAAGTAAAAGAAAAAACCAGAGGCAAATCTATCTTAGCTTACCTCTTTATTTCACCTTAATGCTCATGCTGCCTTGTGCTACTCCACGGTCCAGCACATATCCGTTTATTTTATACTTGAACTTTAATTTGGAAGCGAAAATGTAACACAAACACGCAGAATTTTAGAAGATGACTTTCAATTTCTGCTCAAGGAATGTCATGATGCGTTATTTATGTAAGACAAAAATGTTCTTTTAAATGAATTGAACTTATAGAAGGTTAGAAGAGAGTGTGAAATTTAGACAATTTAACAGCTTGTCATGCATGAAGAGTACTGTGGGAGCTAATTAGTAAAGTGATGCTAAGGGAAAGTGGTACATTAATAAGCAAACAAGAAAATACAAGTATAACAACACATATTGCCTCCATAGATAGGGTTCTAAAATGCGAAGGTGTATACTACTTTTAAACGTTGCTCATCAAAGAAACTCAAAATGACCACAGACTGATAGCCTATAAATTGGAAATCAATTCACAATCAGGGAAGAAGATAACCAAAACTCAAACCCAAACTTGCAGGAAAATGAAATATCAAACATACATTACCAACCTCTGGGACATAGCAGTAACTTTCTTCAAATAGCCCTTCAGAATCAAACCATAACTGCTAAGGGGTCAACTTGATCAGAAGACTGAGATGAAGGCTGGAGGAGGATTCACACACATAAATTCACACACTTAATCACAAGCTCTCCATATTTAAAATGCAAGTGTTTATTCCTCACTTAAACTCTAGTTTATCTAGGTATGACATAAAACTCAGATGAAGTCTACATAAAACCAAACTTTACCTCAAGAACAACACGCTGAAAAGCACACCCAAAAAAAAAAGGAACAAAATAAAACAAAACCCCCCTTCCCAAAAAAAATCCAAACAAGCTTTGTTCAAAAATGAAAGAAAGATCTTTATGTCGTCAAATGAAACACATTTCACAATGATAATATAATTTTACAGTAGAACAAAAGGTTTAAACTGTACCTAGAAAAGAAAGTGAACAATAGCATACAATACACAAAGATACAATACAAACACAAACCATAGCACTTAAAAGTCAATGATCCTCATAAACCCTAGCTCAATTACATCAACGTCAACCATTTTTAGTAGGTTGACTTCATCAATTTTAACCACTATCATTTTAGTTTTCTTTATGGCTTGAATAAGTGATATGATTGCCTTGCTCCATGGTTTTATCTATTAAAGAAGATACTAAACAATATATCAGCAAAAATTATAGCTCACCCATTAGCTAGCATTGTGTTCGGTTAAAGTTTCCAAGCATGCTTGGGACGGACCCACATCATGGTTATAATAATAAGGCTAAATGCCCAGCTAACTACAAAAGAAAAAAGTCAATTACCAAGCGACATACTTACCTGGACGGGGTCAATAGCTGATCAAGACAGCCCATGGCCTAGGTAGGTGACCACCATTGCACTTGGGAGGTGTACTGCCTAGCATCTTTCCAAAGAAGGATAGCGTATGCCATAATTTGTGGTAGTGGTGCCTGTGTTTGCACGACCGCAGATCAATTCCAATTACAACCATTTTTACATGAAAACAGCTGTAGCGTGAACTTCACAATAGATTCTACAAGATATCTAATGAGGCCACAACTATTGCTAATAATAATGCCCTGCAGGGCCTGGGAGGCTAGGGGGCATAAAAATAGTTGCCACTGACGAGGCTTTAATTTTAATACGTACTAAAGAGGCTTCAATCTCAAATATGATAATTGAAGAATAAACCATTTAGTATCTTGGCCAATCTGCAAATGTTGATTACTTTGCCACCTATTACCTATTCCAGAATTGTACTGTTTGTTTCCTAGCCACTTTTGAAGGTTTAACGACATTAAATGCATCTCACACACAATTAATATAAAATATTGTCAAAAAAGAACAAAATACCGTGTAATGCATTGTCCTAGAAAGGACTATCTAATATTGTTATGTTTGCATCAAAAATGTACTGTCCATGAAGAGTTGATTGTTCTAGAACATCTTTATCACCTAGATATCTGCCTATGACCCAATGAAAATATCAAAATAAAATTCAACGCACAATTGAGTTCCGACTATAGGATTAAAAAAGTCAAAAAAATCCAGGTAATTAGGCACATGGCTCTCCAGATCCAAATTAAATAATCCTCTTAATCGCCTCACATAGCATTGGCTAGAGTGCTGAACTACAACCAAAAGAACCAAGGTTTCAAAGTCAAGAAATTCATATGCTACATTGTGATATTGTGCTCACAAGCTACATTGTGATGTTGTGCCACTGTTTGTATGCTACAGTATGAACGAAACAACCAGATAGCAAAATTTTGATTGAAATTACATTAATTAGCATATAAAATTCACTAAATTATTATGATGTAGGAACTGACAATGATCATAGGTTCTCACCCAATACCCAGTACTAGTTCCAGTCTTCTAGACATAAAATATACAATTATCATTTTTATTCTAGTGTGATGCAAACTTCCATCCAAATGTACATGAGCTTAATAAACAAAAGCCTCTTTTGTGATTTAGTGGGGTACGCTAGGCCCACATAGTGGTGCAACACAAGGGCGATGCCTGAAGGTCCCAGTAGCTAGCTCCTATGGTGGACCCTGCCCCTGAAAAAATTAATTTAATATAATTGTTGGACAATGAACCACGTATTAAATATTAAATTGATAAGAACAGATACTACATTTGATCTTAGCCAAAAAGCCAAGAAAGGTATGCCTTGAATAGTCTTGCATACCTTTATTTATTTTTCTCCTCATCCCAAACACGTACTTCGCCTTTTGATGTAGGCATTAATTGAATTTAGTTCACCTGCCCTCAGGTGGGCCCTCATTATTGGGGAGCGTGACTATACAATTCCTAAAGAAAATAAGATTATGCAGATGGCATAAGCACAAAATAGGAAAAACTTGCATGTTTTTATACAACAAGAATAGAAACTACGTTGCAATTCTCCACTTTTTAACAGCTAAAAGGTCGCTGCTGGGAAATTTCTTTCAGCCATAGAGAATAGTGGACAAAGCGACTCACTGAGGTATCCTCTACTCATATACACTATATGCTATACACGTACTCGATGAAGTAAAAACCATAGGCCAAGAATGCTCATGAATCCATCCTCTTAATGAGACAACACCAGCAGTCTTTGAAGGTTTAAAATAAAAGGAATCAAAGTATACTCTTTGACGCCCTTTGCACTCAACAAGGACACCGATCGGTTCATACCTAAAGCACTTATAGGCATCAATGCTTTTCAAAATGAATAATTGGAACGAATATACAAAGCATATGTCTCTCTTGATTTCTTACCTGAGTTTGTGCCTTGCCTACCATCTGTTAGGACCACTTTATCTGTCTAGGACAAACAAACAAAATAATTGATAGCCTGAAATCCTAACCATTAGCACAGGTGAAGAGAAGTTAAGAGCAAAAGTGTTGGCTTGTTCGGTTTTATTCATTTTCCTTTTTGTAAGATCCAATAGGCATGCTTCATGAGATCAACAATTTGTCTAATAATAAATGAAGAGCAACTGCTCCCACCCGTAAACCAACCCAAATAAATAAATAATATAAAAAAGTAAAAGAAAAAACCAAAGGAAAATCTATCTTACCTTGACTCTTTATTTCGCCTTAATGCTCATGCTAGATTTTCGCACCCCATGTTTAATTTGTGTTCAAGGACCGTTGTTCTGTAATGGCTTTCAATTTAAGACCAAAAATTTACCATAAGCATATAGAATTTTAGAAGATGGCTTTCAATTTTTGGTTTCAATTTGTGTTCAAGGACCGTTGTTCTCTGATCTATTCTTTAGGTCAGATGAAATCTTCATTTAAATGAACGAAACCCATAGAACATTAAAAGAGAATGTCAAATTTAGACAATTGAACATTTTGTTAGGCATCAAGGGTACTGTGGGAGCTAATTGGTAAGGTGACACTGAGGCAAAGTGGTACATGAGCAGGTAAATGAGAAAATACAACTATAACTACACGTAGTGCCTCTATAACTGAGGTTCCGAAATGTGAAGGGCTATACAGAGTTTAAACGTTGCTCATAAAAAAACTCTAAATGACCATAGACTCAAAGTCAATAAATTAGAAATCAATTCATAATCAGGCAAGAAGAGAACTAAAACTCAAACTCAAAGTTGTAGATAATAGTAACTTTCAACAAATAGACCTTCAGAATCCAACCATAAGTGCTAAGGGGTCAACTTGATCAGAAGCCTGAGATGAGGGTTGGAGGACCATAAGTACATTTCCCAATGTTTTATAATATCAAATAATATTAACATTAAACAATATCATACTGTACAATAGGAGGATTGACACACTCAAATTCTAACTCTCAATCACAAGCTCTCCATATTCAGAATGCATATGCTTAGTCCTTGCTTAAACTCTAGTTCACCTAAGTATGACATAAAACTTAGATGAAGTCTGGGTAAAACCAAAAAACAGTCAGATCATGCCTCCAGCCCTGCAGCTCATAAAATCTTCCTTTGTCAGTTGCATCAACTTAACAAACTTTACCTCAAAGCAAAGACACGTTGACAGGCACACTAGAAAAAAAACAGAGTAGAACAAAATAGAAGCCCCTAAAAAAACCAACGAGCTTGGTTCAAAAATGAAAGAAAGACCTTCGTGTCGTCAAATAAAACATAAGTCCCAATCACAATACCATTTTACTGTAGAAGAAAAGGTTTAAACTATCCCAGAAAAAAAAAGTAAACAATAGGATACAACACACGAACATACACACTGACAAGCACACCCAAAAAAGAAGAACAAAAGAAACCGAATCCCCCCCCAACAAAAAAAACTCAGCAAGCTTAGCTCAAAAATCAACGAAAGACCTTCATATCGTGAAATGAAACACATTTCCTAGCATAATACCATTTTATAGTAGATCAAAAGGTTTAAATTATACCCAGAAAAGTAAGTGAACAACAACATACAATCCATGAAAATACACATTACAAACACAAACCATACCACTTAAAAGTCAATGAGGTTCGTAAGCCCGACCTCAATTGCATCAACGTCCATTTTAACTACCTTCATTTCACAGTTCTTTATGGCTTTAATAAGTGATATGATTGCCTTGCTCTATGATTTTATCCATTGGAGAAGGCACTAAACAATATATCAGCAAGAATGGTACCTTAGCCATTAGCTAGCATTGTGTTCGGTTAAAGTTTCCAAGCATGCTTGAGACCGTCCCACATCATGGTTATAACGATAAGCCAAAAAGCCCAACTAAGTACAAAAGAAAATTGCTAATGGCTAAGCAATATACTTACCTGGATGGGGTCAATGGGTGATCAAGAGGGCCCATAGCCTAAGGGGGTGACCTCCATTGCACTCGAGAAGTGTGCCTGCCTAACGTCTTCCAAAAGTGGGAGAGCGTATGTCATAATTTGTGGTCGTGGGGGCCTACGTTCACGCAGCCCTTTATCAATTCCAATTACAATCATTTTCACATGAGAACAGTTGTAGTGTGAACTTCACAATAGATTCTATAAGATATCTAATGAGGCCACAACTATTGCTAATCATAATGTCTCCAAGGCCTGGGGGGACGGAGGTATAAGAACCATCGCCACTAACGAGGCTTTGGCTTCAATACCTACTAAAGAGGCTTCAATCTCAAGGATGACAATTGTAAAATAAACAATTTATAATCTTGGCCAATCTGTAAATGCTGATTACTTTCCCACCTATTACCTATTCCGGAATTGTGGTGTTTGTTTCTTAGCCGCTTTTAAAGTGTTGACGATATTAAATGCATTTCCCATATAATTAATATAAGGTACTGTCGGAAAAGAACAAAATAACACGCAATGCACTATCCTAGAAACAACTATCTAATTTTGTTCAATTTACATAAAAAATGCTTGCTCCATGAACAGTCGATCATTCTAGAACATCTTTGTCACCTAAATATCTCCTTATGACCCAATGGAAATATCGAAACAAAATTCAACACACAATCTGCTGATTATAGGACAAAAAAGTAAAATAAAAATCTAGCTAATTAGACACATGGTGCTTTAGATCTAAATTAAATTATCTTCTTAAGCTTCTCATATAGCGTTGGCCGGAGTGCTGAACTACAACTAAAAGAGTCAAGGTTTTAAATTCAAGAAATCAATATGCTATGTTCTTATATAGTGTTCACATGATGCATTGTGATACTATGCCCAAATGCTACGCTGAGATTTTATTTGTATGCTATACTGTGAATGAAACACCCATATAACAAAATTTAATTGACATTACAGCAATTAGAATATAAAATTCACCAAATTATTAAGATGTAGGAACAAACAATGATCATCCAAATGTATGTGAGCCTTAATAAAAAAAAGCCTCATATGTGATTTAGTGGGGTGCGCTAGGCCAACATAGTGGTGCAACACAAGGGCGACACCTAGGTCCTGTGGCGGACCCTGCCCCTAAAAAAATTAATTCAATATCATTG
>JAKOGI010001246.1:15000-95000 GCA_029747015.1 Carnegiea gigantea | reverse complement strand
ACAAAATATTTAAACTAAACCTAGAAAAGCAAGCGAACAATAGCATACAACACACGAAAATACACACTGACAAGCACACCCCCAAAAAAAGAACAAAACAGAACCCCTCAAAAAAAACACAACAAGCTTTGCTCAAAAATCAAAGAAAGGCCTACATGTCGTCAAATGAAACACATTTCTCAACCACAATACCATTTTATGGTTGAACAAAAGGTTTAAATTATATCCAAAGAAGAAAGCAAACAACAGCATACAATACACGAAAATGGGTTGACTTAAAAGTCAATGAGCCTCATAAGCCCCACATTAGTTACATCAACGTCAACCATTTTTAATGGGTTGACTTCATCAATTTTAACAACCTTCACTTTAGAGTTCTCTATGGTTTGAATAAGTGATATGATTGGCTTGCTCCATGGTTTTATCCATTAAAGAAGATACTAAATAATATATCAGCAAGAATGGTACCTTGCCCATTAGCTAGCACTGTGTTTAGCTAAATTTTCCAGACCCACACCATGGTTGTAACAATAACGCAAAAAGCCCAACCAACCAATGAAGAAAAGTGGCAATGACCAAGCAACATACTTACCTGGATGCGATCAATGGGTAATCAATAGGGCCCATGGCCTAGGGAGATGACCTCCATTGCACATGGGAGGTGTGCTTGCCTAACGTCTTCCCAAAGTGTAAGAGCGTACGTCACAATTTGTGGTAGTGGGGGCCTACGTTCGTGCGGCCTCTAATCAATTCCAATTACAACCATTTTTACATAAGAACGGTTGTAGTGTAAACTTCACAATAGACTCTACAAGATATCTAGGGAGGCCACAAATGTTGCTAATCATAATGCCCTGTAGGGCCTGGGAGGCTGTGGGGCATAAAAACAGTTGCCACTAATGAGGCTTTGGTTTCAATACCTACTAAATAGGCTTAAATCTTAAATATGATAATTGTAGAATAAACGATTGAGAATCTTGGCTAATCTGCAAATGTTGATTACTTTGCCATCTATTAGCTATTTCAAAATTATGTTGTTTGTTTCCTAGCCACTTTTGAAGTTTTGACGATACTAAATGCATTTCACACACAATATAAAGTATTGCGGAAAAGAACAAAATATAACGCAATGCACTATCCTAGAAAGAACTATCTAATTTTGTTGAGTTTGCATAAAAAATGTCTACTCCATGAAGAGTCGATTGTTCTAGAACATCTTTATCGCCTAAGTATCTGCTAGTAATTCAATGAAAATATTGAAACAAAATTCAACACACAATCGAGTTCTAATTATAGGATAAAAAAAGTAAAAAGAAAAATCCGAGTAATTAGGAACATGGCACTTCATATCCAAATTAAATTATGTTCTTGAGCTTCTCATATGGCATTGGCTGGAGTACTAAACTACAACCAAAAGAATCAGGGTTTCAAATTCAAGAATTTCATATGCTACATTGTTATATTGTGTCCACATGCTATGTTGACATTGTCTTTATATGCGACACTGCAAATGAAAGATAGCAAAACTTGATTGAAATTACACCAATTATCATATAAAATTCACAAAACTATTATGATGTAGGAACTAACGATGATCATAGGTTCTCACCTAATAGCCAATACTAGTTCTGGTCTTCTAGAGATAACATATACAATTATCATTTCTAGTCTAGTGTGATCCAAACTTCGATCCTAATATATGCGAATCTTAATAAGAAAAAGCTTCATCTGTGATTTAGTAGGGTGCGCCAGGCCCACATAGTGGTGTAACACATGGGCAACACCTGATGGTTCTAGTAGCAAGCTCCTGTAGGATGACCCTGCCCCTCAAAAAATTAATTTAGTATCATTGTGGGTCAATGACCCACATATCAAATATTAAACTGATAAGAATAGATACTATACTTGATCTTAGCCAGAAGGCCGGGAAACGTATGCCTTGAATAGTCTTGCATATGTTTATTTACTTTTCTAGTCATCCAAGTCACGCATTTCGCCTTTTAATGTGGGACTGAATGGAATTTACATTACCTACCCTTAGGTGGGGCTTCATTATTGGGGAGTATAACTATAGAATTCCCGAAGAAAATAAGATTATGCAGATGGCATAAGCATAAAATAGGAAAAACTTCCATGTTTTTGTATCGCAAGAACAGAAACTACATTGCCATTCTTAACTTTTAGGCAGGTAACAAGTCGTTGTTGGGTAATGTCTTTTAACCATAGAGAATAGTAGACTAAGAGACTGACTAAGGTATCCTCTACTCATACAGGCTCTATGGTATACACCTACTCAATTACGTAACAGCCACGGACCAAAAATCCTCATGAGCCTATCCCCTTAACGACACAGCATTGGCAGTCTTTGAAGATTTAAAATAAGAAGATTCAAAGTATACTTTTCATCAGCCATTTGCACTTAACAAGGACACCAACAAGCTCATACCTAGAGCACCTATAGGGATCAATGCTTTTCAAAATTAATAATTGGAATGAATATACAAAGCATATGGTTCTCTTGATTTCTTACTGGAGTTTGTGTCCATCTACCATCTATTAGGACCACTTTGTCTGTCTAGGACAAGCAAACAAAATATTGATAGCCTGAAATCCTAACCATTAGCATGGGTAAAGAGAAGTTAAGAGCAGAAGTGTTGGCTTGTTGGGCTTCAATTATTTACATTGTTTTTAAAGATCCAATAGGCATGCTTCATAAGATCGACAATTTGTCCAACAATACATGAGGAGCAACCGTACTTACCTATAAACCGACCTAATTAAATAAATAATATAAAAAAGTAAAAGAAAAACGAAAGGAAAATCTATCTCACCTGAACTCTATCTTACCTTAATGTGCATGCTAGCCTCTAGCACTCCACGTCCTAGCACAGGTCTATTTAATTTATACTTGGACTTTAACTTGAGACCAAAGACTTAAGACAAACGCACAGAATTTTAGAAGATGGCTTTTAATTTTTGTTCAAGGACTGTCATTCTCTGGTATGCTCTTTACATGACGAAACGTTCTTTTAAATGAATGGAACTCATATAAGGTTAAAAGAGAGTGTCAAATTTAGACAATTAAACAGTTTGTTAGGCATCAAGAGTACTGTGGGAGCTAATTCGTGTAGTGATGCTAAGGCAAAGTGGTAAATGAGCAAGCAAATGAGAAATACAACTATAACAACATGTAGTGCCTCCATAGATAGGGTTCTGAAATGTGAAGGTGCATACGATGTTTAAACATTGCTCATAAAAAATACTCTAAATTGCCATAGACTGAAAGCCAACAAATTAGAAATCAATTCATAATCAGGTAAGAAAAGAACTAAAACTCAAACTCAAACTTGCAGGTAAATGAAATATCAAACATACATTACCAACCTATACGAGATAGTAGTAACTTTTAACAAATAGACCTACAGAATCCAACCATAAGTGCTAAGGGGTCAACCTGATCAGAGGACTGAGATGAAGGTTGGAGGACCACAAATATATTTCCTAATGCTTTCTAATTTCTAAGAATATTAACATCAAACAATAGCATACTGTACAATAAGAGGATTCACACTCTCATTATAACACTCAATCACAAGCTCCCATATTCAAAATGCAAGTGCTTAGTCCTCGGTTAAACTCTAGTTCATCTAAGTATGACATAAAACCTAGATGAAGTTTGCGTAAAACCAAACAATAGCCAGATGATGCTTTAAGCCTTATACCTTGTAAAATCTTCCTTTATTAATCGTATCAACTCAATAAACTTTACCTCACAACAATGGCATGCTAACCGACACCCCCAAAAAAAAAAAAAAAGAATAGAACAAAATAGGTCTCCCACCCCAAGACAACAACAAGCTTAGTTTAAAAATGAAAAAAGACCTTCATGTCATCAAATGAAATACATTCCCCAATCATAATACCACTTTACAGTAGAATGAAAGGTTTAAACTATACCCAGGAAAGAAAACAAACAATAGCATGCAACACACAAAAATGCACGCTGACAAGCACAGCTGAAAAAAATAACAAAACACAACAGAACCGCCAAAAAAAACCCAACAAGCTTGGGTTAAAAATAAACGAATGACTTTCATGTCGTTAAATAAAACACATTTCCCAATCATAAAACCATTTTATAGTAGAACAAAAGGTTTAAATTATACCTAGAAAAGAACGTAGACAACATCATAGACTACATGTAAATACACAATAGAAACACAAACCATACCACTTAAAAGTCAACAAGCCTCGGAAGCCCTACCTCAGTTACATCAACGTCAACCATTTTTAATGGGTTGACTTCATTATTTTTAACTACCTTCATTTAGAGTTCTTTATGGCTTGAATAGGTAATATGATTGCCTTGCTCCACGGTTTTATCGATTAAAGAACATACTAAAAAATATATCAACAAGAATGGTACCTTACCCATTAGCTAGCACTGTGTTCAGTTAAAGTTCCCAAGCCTGCTTGGCATGGACCAACATCATGGTCATAACAATAAGGCAAAAGGCTGACTAACTACAAAAGAAAAATGCCAATGACCAAGCAACATACTTACCTGGACAGGGTCAATGGGTGATCAAGAGTGCCCATGGCCTAAGGGCGTGACCTCCATTACACTTGGGAGGTGTGCTTGCCTAACGTCTTCCCAAAGTGGGAGAGCATACGTCATAATTTGTGATAGTGGAAGCTTGCGTTTGTGTAGCCCCTGATCAATTCCAATTACCAGCATTTTCACATAAGAGTAGCTGTTGATTACTTTGCCACCTATTACTTGCTCTGGAATTGTGTTATTTGTTTCTTAGCCACCTTTAAAGTTTTGACGATATTAAAAGCATTTCCCACATAATTAATATAAGGTGCTATCATAAAAGAACAAAATATCACGCAATGCACTATCCTAGAAAGAACTATCTAATTTTCTTTAATTTGCATCAAAAATTTCTACTCCATGAGGAGTCGATCATTCTAGAACATCTTTATCGCGTAAATATCTCCTGATGGCCCAATGAAAATATCGAAACAGAATTCAACGCATAATCGAGTTCTGATTACAGGATAAAAAAAAGTTTAAAAACATACTGGCAATTAGGCACATGGCACTTCATATCCAAATTCAATTATCTTCTTAAGCTTCTCATATAGCATTAGCTGGAGTACTGAACTACAACCAAAAGAATCAAGGTTTCCAACATAAGAAATTCATACGCCACATTGTGATATTGTGCTCACACGTTACATTGTGATGTTATGTCCACATGCTATGCTGACATTGTGTTTGTATGCCACACTACGAATGAAATACCCATATAGCAAAACTTGATTGAAATTACGGCAGTTAGTATATAGAATTCACTAAAAATTACTATGATGTAGGAACTAACAATGATCATAGGTTCTCACCTAATAGCCAACACCAATTCTGGTCATCTAAACATGACATATACAATTATTATTTGTAGTCTAGTGTGATCCAAACTTCCATCCAAATGTATGTGAGTCCTAATAAACAAAAGCCTCAAATGTGATTTAGTGGGGTGTGCCCGGCCCTTATAGTGTTGTAACACATGGGCGATGCCTGACGGTCCCAGTGGCAAGCTCCTGTAGTGGACCCTACCCCTCAAAAAAGTAATTTAATATCATTGTGGGTCAACGACCCACGTATCAAATATTAAACTAATAAGAACAAATACTACACTTGATCTTAGCCAAAAGGCCGAGAAAGGTATGCCTTGAATAGTCTTGCATACCTTTATTTATTTTTCTCCTCATCCTAGATGCTCATTTCGCCTTTGGATGTGGGAGTGAAAAGAATTCACATCACCTGCCCTCATGTGGGTCCTTATTACTGGGGAGAACAACTACACTACTCCTGAACAAAATAAGATTATGCAGATAGCATAAGCATAGAATAGGAAAAACTTGCATGTTTTTGAATAGCAAGAACATAAACTACATTACCATTCTCCACTTTTTAGCAGCCGAAGTGTCACTGCTAGATAATTTCTTTCAACCATAGAGAATTGTAGACTAAGAGACTCACTAAGGTATCCTCTACTCATATTGGCTATATGGTATACACCTACTCAATGATGTAAAAGCCATAGACCAAGAATCCTCATAAACCTATCCACTTAACGAGACAACACTAGCAGTCTTTGAAGGTTAAAAATAAGATGATTCAAAGTGTACCCTTCATCACCCATTTTCACCCAATAAGGACACCGATAGGCTCATACCTAAAGCACCTATAGGGTTTAATGCTTTTGAAAATGAATAACTGGAATGAATATACAAAGCATATGGCTCTCTTGATTTCTTACCTGATTTTGGGTCTTGTCTACCATTTATTAGGACCACTTTATCTGTCTAGGACAAACAAAAAAAATAATTGATAGTCTTAAATCCTAACCATTAGCTCAGGTAAAGAGAGGTTAAGAGCAGAAGTGTTGGCCCGTTGGGTTTTGTTTTTTTTTTGTTTTTTTTTTAAAAGATCCAATAGGCATACTTCATAAGATCGACAATTTGTCCAACACTACATGAGGAGCATCCGTTCCCACCATAAACCAAACCAAATAAATAAATGATAAAAAAAAGGAAAGGGACAAACCAGAGGCAAATCTATCTTACCTGAACTCTTTATTTCACCTTAATGCTGATGCCAGCCTGTGGCACTCCACGTTCCCGCACAGATCCGCTTATTTTATAATTAAACTTTAATTTGAGGCCAAAAATTTAACACAAGCACGCGGAATTTTAGAAGATGGCTTTCAATTTGTTTTCAAGGACTATCATTCTCTAATCTATTCTTTAGGAAAGACAAAATGTTCTTTTAAATGAATGGAACTTATGGAAGGTTAAAAGAGAGTGTTAAATTTAGGCAATTGAATAATTTGTCAGGCATTGACAAACCTCTATTTTCACCTCTTTCAAGCTTAATTTTAACCTCTTCATGCAGCGCTTTTTGGGTTGAACTTCGAAGCATAGTGGTCAAATATGCTTCTTTTACCTAGAATTCACTTATGTGAGATGTTTTCCTGTTTTCAGGAGTTCCGGATGAAGGAAAGAGGAAAACCCATCAATGCCGCGCGAAAAGAAGGTTAAGAAGGTGGATTTCAAGCTAAAAAGGAGGTTGTCAAGGCTTGTAGGACTGGCATGGGCACCCCATGCCAGGCAGCGCGGTTGTGCCAAGCAAGGAACGCAGGAGTGCGCTGGCCAGGGATGTGGCACGGTGGCACCATGCCACGTGGCACGACCGTGCCACTTTAGTGCCTTGTGCGATTAATTGTTTGGTCGCGGCGACAGTTAAGCTATCTTGTAATTTTTCTTAGGAGTTCTCGAAGAGGGTAATTTTTGAGGTTTTACTAATTTCTAATTTCCTTTTTCAAATTCGAAGCATCGGATTGAAGTTAGTTTTGAGACGAATTTGCGTGATTGCTTTTGGAATCAATTAAAATACATTCCTTCTTCTTCTTTCGTTTGCGTTCTAAATTAAGGTTTGTATCTTAAATCATGTTTTCCAGATTCTTACTATTGATTATGATTGGAAGCGTGGCTAGATGCTAAATTAGTAGTCTTGGATTGGGGGTAGCTCCTTATACAAAAGTGAATCATGTTTTAGGTTACTGTGAGTTGTGTTCATGATTGCAATTCAAATTCCTAAATAGTACGCCAAGTATTTGTTGAATTGCTTGAAAGAGTGTTATTCATTATTCTTAATAGGATTCACGAAACCAACGAAAGTTGTATCCTTTATCTAGTGCGACCTTGTAGGCAATTGATTTTCCTAACGTGAAAATAATTAGGGTTTTAATTGGGATTATTTGATTACACAAATAATATGACCTTGATAATCCTAGTTTCATGAGAATAGATAATTAGGATTGTTACAGTCAGTCTATTGACCTTTGAAAGAAGGCTTAGATGCAGATGCGCTTTAATTTGTAATCCCTTCCACTTTGACTGTTTTCATAGGCATGGTTTGTATGACCTAATTGTGAACCACCTAGCATGATAGTGTGGTAAACCCCAATCCAGGACCCTATTTATCATTGAATTAGATAACTCATTAGTTTCAACAGAATAGTACTGCTATTTAGTAATCATTCAACACCATCAAACTTTTGCCTAAATTGAGTGCTATAAGTCAAATCTGGTGATTGGAATCAAGTTTCTTGTGGATACGACCCGTAGTTATCGTTGTTAGCTACAACTAGCACCGTGCACTAGCGGTAACATTTTAAGACAACAAGTTTTTAGCGCCGTTGCCGGGGAACTTGTCTGTTTCAACATCGGAAGTGACCAAAACACTCTAGATTAGGCTTTTTCTTTTTCTTTTCTTTCTTTTTCTCCTATGCTTTTTAAGCTTTGCTTGGACCTGCTTACGCTTGGTATAGTTTTTAGCTTTGTATGCATAACCGTAGTCAGAGGGATCGATCATTCATTCCCTTTGACCCTGAGATAGAAGCCACTGCACGGAGGCAAAGCGGTGCGAGAAAGTGATAGCAACAACAAGTCATCATGGCCGAGAGAAATCCTAGGGTACTGCGGGACTATGTCTTACCGCAGGTCATCGGCATCACCTCCTCCATCGTCAACCAAGCCGTCGAAGCAAACAACTTCGAGCTGCGGCCCGCTCTTGTGTCCTTCGTGGAGAAGGACCAATTTAGCGGACTTCTCACGGAGAACCCCCACATTCACCTTCGCAAGTTCCTAGCGAAGTGTGACACAATCAAGCTCAATGGGGCCTCCGCCGACGCAATCAGACTAAGGCTCTTCCTCTTCTCGCTGACGGACAGAGCCAGTGACTGACTCCTCAATGAAGAGCCTACTTCCTTCACTACCTAGGAGGCCCTATCAACCGCATTTCTAAGCAAGTACTTCCCCCCGGGCAAGACCGTTAATTTGAGAACGGAAATCACTTCCTTCCCTCAACGAGGTGATGAGTCACTCTATGACGCGTGGGAGAGGTTCAAAGATCTTCAACGCAATGCCCTCACCATGGAGTGCCCTACTGCCTCCTAATTCAAACCTTCGATAATGGATTAGACCAATTCCTAAAGATGTCTATTAATGCCGCAGTTAGCGGCACACTCATGGGGAAGTTGATAGAGGCTGCGAAGGCCTTATTGAAGGAGATGGCCTCTAACAACTACCATTGGTCCCGTGAGAAGGCAGCTCCAAAGAGGACTAGTGGAGTCTATGGAGTTTACGCTGTAGACTTGTTAGCTAGCAAGGTTGATGCTTTAGCACAGTGGTTTGATAGGCTTAGGACTCCTTCTTCAGGGAGTTTGGTTGGGAGTTCTTCTGGCGCAATGTTTGAGGTTAGGGCCCTTTGTGAGATTTGTGGTATTCAAGGCCACATTGCTGCTGAATGCCAATCTACTTTCCAGGGTATTGAGCAGGCCAATACGATGCAAAACTATAGCCAACGCCCACAAAATAATCCCTACTCAAACACTTATAACCCTAATTGGAGAACTCACCTAAATTTCTCCTGCTGCAATAACAACCCTATCCCACCTAATATCACTCAACCTCAACCTCCTGGCTTCCAATACAGAGCTCCCTATGCCCCACCTCCCCAACAACAACAACCAACCCAGCCCAAGTGCAATCTGGAAAGTCTTGTGGAGCATTTCATAGCGACCTAAACTAAGACCAAGAAGGCACTTGGTGAGTTGGTTAGCCAATTGACTTCCAAATGTGAGACTTTGACCACCCACCAAAAGATGATGGAGAACCAAATAGTCCAGATTGTGCAGCAAGTGAGCCATCTATCTCAACCCCAGGGACATCTACCAGGTCAACCCGAAACAAATCCTAAGGGTCAAATGAATGTCATCACACTGTAGAGTGGCAGGGAGTTAGAGGGTTCTTCAATGCCTATAAGGGAGGAAAGTAAAGAGTTCGATGATGAGGAAGATCCTGAGAAGAAGGCCCCCGTTGAGACTCCAAGTGCGAGGGTCCACACTGAAAAGACCTAGGAGGTTCGCGCTGAGCATGTTTCACCTCTAGTGAAACCTTACAAGCCTCCTGTTCCATATCCCTAGAGGTTAGTGAAGGCTAAGGAGGAGCACAAGGAAGTTCCTCGAGATGTTGAAGAAATTTCACATCAACATTCCCCTTTTGGAGGCGATCACTAACATGCCCTTCTATGCTAAATTCTTGAAGGATCTGCTATCCAACAAAGGAAAGTTGCTCGAGAATGCTACCATGGCACTTACTGAGGAGTGCAGTGCTATCATTCATAATAAGCTGCCTCCCAAGCTTTCAGGTCCAGGAAGTTTCTCCTTCCCTTGTTCAGTTGGGGATGTGACTATCAGCAGGATGTTATACAATCTTAGGGCTAGCGTGAGCCTAATGCCTTACTCTATTTGTAAGCAGTTGCAAGTGGGGGACTTGAAACCCACTACTATGTCTTTACAGCTAGCTGATAGATTAGTCAAGTACCCTATGGGTATTCTTGAGGATGTCCCACTACAAGTGGGTAAATTCTTCATCCCATGTGACTTGGTGGTTATGCAGATGGAGGAAGACTCCCACATCCCTATTATACTTGGGCGACCCTTTCTAGCCACTACAGGAGCGATGATAGGTGTGAAGAACAACAAGCTCTCCCTTCAAGTAGGGGATGAAAAAGTGGAACTTAGCTTGCCACAATCTATGGCCTCCCCCACCTTAGGCACTCATACTGTAGAGTCGATGTGCTGGAGAAAGCACTTAATCAAGAGGACAAGACTCACCTTCTGTGGAGGATCCACTAGAGGGTGCGTTGATTGGCTACTATGCGACTGACTCCCATTCGGGGGAGAAGGAGGAGTATGCTAGGCTCCTCAGTGAGTCATTTGCCTACACACCCAGGAAGTCCCCGAAGGACATCCTTAGCATGGAGGAGCCCGCCTACACGGAGGAGGAGAAATGCCCATCAAAGGTAGAGTTGAAGCCTCTACCTTCCTATATCAAGTATGAGTTTCTGGACTCTGCCCATCAGTTTCCTGTTATTGTCAATGCTAAACTAGATGGCCGCTAGCTGGAAAAATTATTGGGCATGCTTCATAAGCATAGGGGTGGTATTGGTTATAGTATTGATGATATTTATAATTTTAATGATATTTAGGAACTTAATCCTTCATTCTGCATGCATCACATTTTTCTTGATGAAGGTCATTGTCCCTCCTAACAACCTCAGCGACGTTTAAATCGTAATATGCAAGAGGTTATGAAAAAGGAGTCTGTCAAACTACTTGATGCTAGGATCTTCTACCCTATCGCAGGTAGTGAATGAGTGAGTCTAGTTTAGGTAGTCCCAAAAAAGGGTGGGATAACTGTCATTAAGAATGAGTGCGATGAGCTCATTTCGACTAGGACTGTGACCGGGTAGCCAATGTGTATTGATTATCATCGATTGAATCAAGCCACCCAGAAAGATTATTTCCCCTTTCCCTTCATTGATCAGATGTTGGAAAGGCTGGTAAGACATTCCTTCTTCTGTTATTTGGATGGATACTCTGGTTTCTTTCATATTCTGATCCATCCCGATGTCCAGGAGAAGACAACCTTCACATGCCCTTATGGCACCTTTGCTTATCGAACAATGCCTTTTGGGCTACATAATGCCCCTGCCACTTTCCAGCGGTGCATGACTGCTGTATTCTCTAATCTTATTGAGAACACCATGGAGGTGTTGATGGATAACTTCTTCGTCTATAGGGGTACCTTTGACCTTTGTTTAGAAAATCTAACCAAGGTACTCTGTAGATGTGACAAAGTCAACCTAGTGTTGAATTGGAAAAAGTGCCATTTCATGGTACAAGAAGGGGTTGTACTGGGTCATGTCATCTCTGCTAGGGGCATCAAGGTGGATAAAGCTAAAGTTGAGGTCATTGAGTGATTACCCCCTCCTATTTCGGTAAAAGAGGTGCGGAGTTTCCTTGGTCGTGCGGGATTTTATTGTCGCTTTATCATGGACTTCTCTAAGATCGCTAAACCTCTAACTCAGCTTCTCACCAAGGATGCCCCATTTGTTTTCACTTATGAGTGCTATGAAGCTTTTTACAGGATCAAATAGGCACTGATTTCTGCCCCCATCATACAACCACCAAATTGGGATCTCCCTTTTGAGATCATGTGTGATGCTAGCGATCATGCGGTGGGGGCAGTTTTGGGACAGAGAAGAGATAAGAAGCCAGTGGTGATTTACGATGCTAGTAGAACACTGGATGAGGCACAACAGAACTACACAATAACTGAAAAGGAGTTGCTTACGGTCATGTACGCGGTGGAGATGTTTCGACCCTACCTCCTATGCTCCAAGGTTATCGTGTACACCGACCATTCTACACTTAAGCACCTCTTTGAGAAGAAAGATGCGAAGCCTCGCCTCGCCCGGTGGATTCTGCTACTCCAGGAGTTTGATCTGGAGATCAAGGACAAGGTGGGGGCGGAGAATGTCATTGCTGATCATCTTTTCAGGCTCATTGTTGAGAGCCATGACACCTCCATCGACGATGCTTTCCCTTATGAGCATATTATGGCTATCTCTTTGGGACAAGCCCCATGGTTCGCCGACTTCGCGAACTACTTAGCCTCGGGGATCTTCCCCCATGATCTCTCCTCCCATTAGAAGGAGAAGTTCCTTCATGATATCAAGATGTACTTTGGGAGGAACCTTTTCTTTACAAGTTGTGTAATGATGGGATCTACGAGTGCTGCCTCCCTGAGGAGGAGATTCGGAGCGTGATTTCGTCCTATCATAACTCTCCCTATAGAGGATGTGTGGGCACCTCTAAGACCACTATAAAGGTCCTCCAAGTTGGATTCTTTTGGCCTTCCTTGTTCAGGGATGCCCACCGCTACATTTAGGCATGTGATCGTTGCCAGAGGACGGGAAACATCTCCTGGAAGAATGAGATGCCCCTCAACTTCATCCTTGAAGTCGAGATATTTGATTTTTGGGGCATCGACTTTATGGGACCTTTCTCATCTTCGAGGGGTAACCGATTTATCTTGGTTGCGGTGGATTATGTCTGCAAATGGGTGGAGGTAGTGGCTAGCCCTACCAATGACTCTAGGGTGGTGGCTAAGCTTTTCAAAAAGGTCATATTTCCTCGTTTTAGAGTCCTTAGGGTGCTCATTAGCGATAATGGGATGCACTTTACAGAGAAGAAACTGGAAGCTCTCTTGAAGAAATATGGAGTGCATCATAAGTATGGACTTGGCTATCACCCTGAAACGAGCGGCCAAGTGGAGATCTCCAACCATGAGATCAAGTCTATTTTGGAGAAAACGGTTGTGCGATCTTACAAGGACTGGGCAGACAAGCTGGATGATGCCCTTTGGGCTTACCGAGCCGCGTTCAAGACTCCAATCGGAATCAATCCGTTCTGATTAGTCTACAGTAAGCCATGCCAGCTCCCCGTAGAGCTAGAACACAAGGCCTACTGGGCCATCAAACACTTAAACTTTGATTTAAAGTATGCGGAAAAGAAACGATTGTTGTAGTTGAATGAACTTGACGCAATCCCGTTGGATGCCTATGAAAGTTCAAAGATATAAGAGTAAAAAGATGGCATGAGCAGTTTATCAATCGGAGAGAGTTTAGGGAAGGCGATTTAGTTCTGCTCTTCAATTCTAAATTGAAGCTCTTCCCTGGGAAAGTCCGCTCCCGATGATCGGGTCCCTTCACAGTACCTAAGGTATACCCATATGGAGCTATTGAGATTGGCACAAAAGCCACCAGCTCGTTCAAAGTGAACAGGTCTCAATTGAAGGATTACGTAGCTGGTGAGTCGCTTGAAGGGAAGGTTACTTGTGCCCTCCCCGATATTTCTTCTCCTTAGAGATGCTTCATGGTCAAGCTTTTAGCTTTCAAAAAACAGAAAAAAAAGAAGAAAAAAAGGGGGTGAAAAAGACTGAAAAATAAGAGGAAAAACTCAAAGAAAAAAAATGAGTAAGCAATAAAGGAAGCCACTTGAAAGGAGTCAGCATGTTAGCATGGGCACCCCAGGCCTGATCGCACGCCCATGCCCCCCTTGAGAAAAACAGATGAAAAAAAAAGGAGGGAGAAAGATCATCAAGGCAAGCAGACAACAAAACGGCACGGTGGCCCCATGCCCCTGGGCACGACCATGTCGCTCCTCAGATCTTAGCTACAGAACAACGTTTAGGCATAGTGGCATCATGCCCCTTTAAAAATCAGCCAAAAACAAAATTTCTTTCTTCTTCTTCCTTCTTCCTCATTCAAACTTCTCCATTTTCTTTCTCTACAGCCACGACACCCTCTCTTTCTCACCTCACTCTCCACTCACTTCCGCCCTCAAACTCTCAATTTTCCCCCAAAATCTTCCAATTTCACTCATAAATTTTCATTTTCCTCCCAAATTCCCTCTCTTTTCACCCTAATTCACTCCATCACACAACCCTCTTTCTCTCTCAAAAGCCTTAACCTCCATTGTTGAGGTTGAAGGTTGTAGAGATAGGAAGCTTTCATTTTTCTCTCATATTCATCTTCTTCCACCACTCTAAGGTCCCGATCTATGCTTAATTGCTACTTATGGGGAGAAAATAAGTTGGGGAAGGTTCAAAGGCCCCCCTCCGTGCCCAAGAAATCATCCAAGGCCACTTCTTCTTCAGCTGCACCCTCTTCTGCTAAAGGTATGAAAGACACATATCCCTTTATTTTGCTTGCTAGCACTAGAGGACTGCATTTTGTTAGTGAAGAATAGAAAACCTGATATGAGGCTTTAGCTACTAGGAACACTAGTGAGCAAAAGTACTTTCATGTGGATTCCTTGCGAACTTTGGCTATCTTTTATGTTGCATTTGATTGGTAAATTTGGATGGACTGAGTACATTGGCATGCAATGTACCTCGTATGACCACCTCATGATGGAGTTTCTAAGCTCTTTGAATGTAAATTAGGATGGAACATTTAGGGGTCATGAAGTGGAGATTTCCTTCCGTATGTTCAATGTAGACCACCAGATGAATTTGAGAATGTTTAATGAATTATTGAAATTTCTGGTGGTTGATGGAGCATATAGAGATGTGCCCTCCTTATGGCGACCCGACCCTGTTTGGAAGAGTGTTACTTGCTCCAAACAAAAGGCTTACACCGACCGATTTGGGAGGCCTAGCATCTTTGAGCCTCGACTGGCTAAGGCCACTGATATCTGCAATATTAGCCTCCGTTACCTTTAGCGCCTGACTGCGAATATTATTTTTGGTCGCAACGATAACCAAAATGGTTGTCGGAAGGCGGAGTTGTTCATTATCTGGTGTGCATTGTCGGGCACCCCCATAGACACTGGGGCATTTATAATCCGCCACTTGGCAGAAGCCTAGCAATTGGAATGTTATAAGCATTGGGGGCACTGTTATTGCTATTGCCATCGCGATCGCCTTAGGCCACAGTGATAGACTCTCCCACCTAGAACCCCATTTCCTTAGGGGTCAGCTGGATGTTAGCACCCTCCACCATATGCACATCATTGATACTCAGGGTGACACCATTCGATACCCTCACCACAAATAGATCCCTTCACTCTTCCAAATGTTGAGCGTACCACAGTCACCAATAAAA
This sequence comes from Carnegiea gigantea, assembly GCA_029747015.1. Lineage (NCBI taxonomy): Eukaryota > Viridiplantae > Streptophyta > Magnoliopsida > Caryophyllales > Cactaceae > Carnegiea > Carnegiea gigantea. The sequence goes on along the minus strand of JAKOGI010001246.1, from coordinate 79,411 downwards.
GAAATTACAATTGTGACCGAGTGATTTTTAGGGCAACTGTGTTACCCCGTGAGGACCAGTTAGCCACTGATGAGGAGGCCGAGTATGATGAGAAGGGGGAGGATGATGATGAGGAGAAGGAGGAGGAGGAGGATGATGTTGATGAATGCTAAGAGGAGCCCGGGCTTGAGGGCACCTATGCTGGGGAAGAGGAGAAGGCCATCCCACCAACCTCACCACTGTTTCACCCACCTTTCCCTCATGAGACTGGCGGGTCTTCTTTTCTGCAGCATATATGCCACTTGACCCCACTTTCCTCCAGTCCTCTGCCCTCCAAATAGAGGTTTCGGGTCTTTCGGAGGGGCAAACTGGTATGCGTGATGACCTCCATCGTCTCTCTAGACACATGGACTCTATTAATGTGGGTGTCACCTATTTTTGGGGTTTTGTTGACCGCCAAGAGGGGAGAGAGAGGGGCGGCGGATTTAGCGGGAGGAGGAACGGGTTATGCAGGAAGCCCAGAGTATGAAGAGCGCAGACGGATGAATGCGCTGATCTGGTGACAATCAGAGTCCATTAGACAGTTAGAGGAGCGGTTTTGCACCTTCCCAGGCGATCATGGGGGCTCGTCGTCATTTCCCTCATCTGATCTAGGCCACTCATCCACCTTCCACCCATTTCCTCCACCCTTTTGGCCGCCTCCTGGGCTCGATGGGTCCTAGTAACTGTGAGTATGCCCCCCGTCGCTGCATTTGTATGTTTATTCTATTCATTGGGGACAATAAAATGTTCAAGTAAGGGGGAGTGGGTTCTATATTGTGCATCCTATGAGGATTGGGGTTGTCAGTCTTGTACATACATTCTTGCATTTAGCACTTTAGTTACATAATTAGGATGCATTAGTTGCATTTTTATTTTAGTTTAATTGAGCATGTAGTCTAGTGCATTTAGGATAGATATTTGCATCATAAAGGAGACTTGTTCGAGTTGGGGGTGCATAAACTTTCGAGGTAATCCTTATCCTTTTCTCTTCATTCTCCTATATACTATTTATTGCTTTCATAGTTAGCTTTATTGCTTTCCAAAAAAAAGAAAAAAAAAGTTGTAAAAACCCCTCTAATCATGACATTCAAGGGGTGATAATGTGGTTGGATGGTTATGGTGGTTTTTGCAAATGAGGCTCAATTTAGGCTAGTGTTTTATGAGATTATTATGGAAATATTTTGATTGCTGGGCTATGTGTGCTTCTGTATTCACCCCTGAGGGTTACTGTGACGTGAGTTGATCGAACCCTAACTGCTAGCCAATCCTTTGAGCTAGTTTTTGATCTTGGTAGAAGATCCAGTAAGCTTTTTGAGCCTGTAATGACCATTCACTCTATAAGGTCTTGAACATTCCTTTATGAGTGTTCACCCCTTTGCACGTGCATCTTTAGAACTTGGCCTAACTCTCTTTGAAATCACAGTTGGCATGTGTATGATGCTAATATGATTGAGGTATTCGTTTGTTTATAAGCCACATGAGCCAAAAATCCACCCTGTGTTATTATAATCTATTTGTCACCCTCTTTGAGCTGTTTCCCTATCATTTGATTCACCAATATCTACTAAACCCATGGCTCGAAATGAATAATCCCATCCTATGCCAAATTAGTAGAGCAATGTCGTGAGTTATTCTTGATTTAAGTAATATGCTTGTTGGTGCACCTTAGTGCTCTGCTCTGATTGGTTGTTAGCCTTGCACAGTTAGGAGTTAAAACAATCTTTAGACCTTGGCCATTCTCTCTCTTCATTCAAAAAAAAAAAACAACAAAAAAAAGAAAAAAAAGTGAACAATGAAGAAGGAAATGCATGAATAAGATGTTTAGCCAAAGGGGGTCCATTTAGTTAAAAAAGGGAGAAGCAGTTTCAACCCTCCTTTCTTTGTGCTTGAGTTGTGGGGCAATGGTGATGATTGTGTTTTTTTGTAGAGGTGGTTGTGGTTGCTCTCTACTTGGATGATTAGCTTCTCCCACCTAAATTTTAACCTCCCTTACCTATAGCCCTAACTCCGATACAACCTTTAAAAAGTCCTTATGATTGACACCTGCACATTTTGCCTCCATTGATTGAGAATTGAGAGTTTTGCCAAGCTTACGGTAGCATGCATGCATTGAGGGTGATCCCGAGTGATCAATTTCTACCCTAAACACATGAGAGGAGTGTTTCCATTCTTATTCCTAAAGTGAGAACCTACCAGTCTAATAGCTCACCAATGATTCAAGGGGGAAGAGGACACTTCAAAGTAGTTCAAAATGGGGTGTTTATTCTTGCACCATAGTCGAGTAATTTATATTTTGGAATATGTGTTTTTGAAAAAAAAAAGAGTTTTTCCCTTATTGTGTTTCTAAGCTGTGAGCCGTCATGATTACTAACCTAGTTGTCATCGCCTACCTGAGGAAGATGGCATTTCGAGGTATCTCTCCCCATCATTCTGTTTGTTGATAACCTTGCTTGGGGACAAGCAAGAGATAAGCGTGGGGGAGTTAATGAACCTCTATTTTCACCTCTTTCAAGCTTAATTTTGACCTCTTTATGCAGCAATTTTTGGGTTGAACTTCAAAGTATAGTGGTCGAATAGGCTTCTTTTACCTTAAATTCGCTTATGCGAGATGTTTTCTTGTTTTCAGGAGTTTCAGATGAAGGAAAGAGGAAAACCCATCAATGCCACGCGAAAGGAAGGTCAAGAAGGCGGATTTCAAGATAAAAAGAAGGTTGGAAAGGCCCACAAGACTGGCATGGGGGCCCCATGCCAAGCAACGCGGTCGTGCCCAGCAAGGAACGCAGGAGTTCGCTGGCCAAGGATGTGGCACTGTGGCACCGTGCCACATGGCACGCCCGTGCCACTTTCGTGCTCTACGTGATTAATTGTTTGGTCGCGGCGACAATTAGGCTATCTTATAATTTTTCTTAGGAGTTCTCGAAGAGGGCGATTTTTGAGGTTTTACTGTTTTCTAATTTCCTTTCTTAAATTCGAAGCATTGGATTGAAGTTAGTTTTGAGATGAATTTACACGATTACTTCTAGAATCAATTAAGGTATGTTCCTTCTTCTTCTTTCTTTTGCGTTGTAAACTAAAGTTTGTATCTTTAATCATATTTTCCGCGTTCTCACTATGCATTATGATTGGAAGCATGATTAGAGGCTAAATTAGTGGTCTTGGCTTAGGGGTAGCCCCTATTGTGCAAAAGTGAATCATGTTTTAGGTTACTGTGTGTTGTGTTCATGATCGCAATTCGAATTCCTACATAGTATGCCAACTGTTTGTTGAATTACTTGAAAGAGTTTTATTCATTGTTCTTAATAGGATTTAGGAAACCAACGAAAGTTGTATCCTTTATCTAGTGCGACCTTGTAGGCAATTGATTTTCCTAATGTGAAACTAGTTACGGTTTCAATTGGGATTACTTGATTACACAATCATTTGACCTTGATAATCTTAATTTCATGAGAATAGATGATTAGGACTATTACAGTTAGTCTATTGATCTTTGAAAGAAGGCTTAGATGTGCTTTAATTTGTAATCCCTTCCACCTCAACTGTTTTATAAGCATGATTTATATGACCTAATTGTGAATCACCTAGCATAATAGTGTAGTAAACCCCAATCCAGGACCCTTTTTATCATTGAATTAGATAACTCATCAGTTTCAATAGAATAGTACTACTATTTAGTAATCATTCAACACTATAAAACTTTTGCCTAAATTGAGTGCTATAAGTTAAATCTGGTGATTGGAATCAAATTCCTTGTGGACATGACCCGTAGTTGCCGTTGCTAGCTACAACTGACACCGTGCACTTGCGGTAACATTTTAGGACAACAGGCATCAAAAGCATTATGGGAAGTAATTAGTAAAGTGACGCTGAGGCAAAGTGGTACGTGAGCAAGAAAACGACAAAATACAACCATAACAACATGTAGTGCCTCCATAGATGGGGTTCTCAAATATTAAGGTGCATACAGCATTTAAACATTGTTCTTCAAAGCAACTCTAAATGATTATTGACTGATAGCTAATAAATTAGAAATCAATTCATAATCAGGTAAGAATAGAACTAAAACTCAAACTCAAACTTGCAGGAAAATGAAATATCAAACATACCTTACCAACCTATGCAACATAGTAGTAACCTTTAGCAAATAGACCAGTAGAATCCAACCATAAGTGCTAAGGGGTCAACTTGATCAAAAGTCTGAGATGAAGGTTGGAGGACCACAAATACATTTCCCAATGCTTTCTAATTTCTAACAATATTAACATCAAACAATGGCATACTGTGCAATAGGAGCATTGACACTTTCATTCTAACACTAAATCACAAGCTCTCCATACTCAAAATGCAAGTGCATAGTCCTCGCCGAAACTCTAGTTCATCTAAGTATGACATAAAACTCAGATGAAGTCTGCATAAAACTTGACAATAGCTAGATGATGCCTCACACCTTTTAGCTTATAAAATCTTCCTTTATCAGTCGTATCAACTCAATAAACTTTACCTTAAGGCAACGACATGCTGACAGCCACACCAAAAAAAAAAGATAGAACAAAACAGAACACCCCCCCAAAACAACAAGCTTGTTTGAAAAGTGAAAGAAAGACCTTTATGTCATCAAATGAAACACACTTCCTAATCATAATACCATTTTATAACAGAATAAAGGGTTTGAACTATACCCAGAAAAGAATGCGAATGATAGCATGTGAAAATACATGCTGACAAGCACACCCAAAAAAAATAACAAAAACAAAGCAGAACCCCCACACAAAAAAAGCAAAAAAAAAAAAAACCAACAAGCTTGGCTCAAAAATCAAAGAAAGACTTTCATGCCATCAAATGAAACACATGTCCCAATTGTAATGCCATTTTATAGTAGAACAAAAGGTTTAAATTGTACCCAGAAAAGAAAGCGAATGACATCATACAATACACGAAAATACACAAACAAACACAAAGCATACCACTTAAAGGTCAATAAGCGTCGTAGGCCTTACCTTAGTTACATTAAAGCGAACCATTTTTAATAGGTTGACTTCATCAATTTTAACTACATTCGTTTTAGAGTTCTTTATGCCTAGCTCCATGGTTTCATCCATTGAACAAGGTACTAAACAACATATCAGCAAGAATGGTACCTTACCCATTAGCTATCATTGTGTCCGGTTAAAGTTTCCAGACCCACATCATGGTTATAACAATCAGTGAAAAAGCCCGACTAACTAGAAAAGAAAAATGCCAATGACCAAGCAACATATTTAACTGGACGAGGTCAATGGGTGATCAACAGGGCTTATGGCCTAAGGAGGTGATCTCCATTGCACTTCGGGGGTGTGCCTACCTAACATCTTCCCAAAGCAGGAGAGCGTATGTCATAATTTGTGGCGCTGGGGTCCTGCATTTGCGCAGCCCCGTATCAATTCCAATTACAATCATTTTTGCATGAGAACAATTGTGGTGTGAACTTCACAATAGATTCTACAAGATATCTAATGAGCCCAGCACTATTGCTAATCATAATGCCTGTAGGTCCTAGTGACCGGGGGCATAAATAGTCGCCACAGAGGAATTTAGTTTCAATAATTACTAAAGAGGATTCAATCTCAATTATGACAATTGCAAAACAATCCATTTAGGATCTTGGCCAATCCGTAAATGTTGGTTACTTTGCCACATATTACCAGTTCTGAAATTGTGTTGCTTGTTTCCTAGCCACTTTTAAAGTTTTGACAATATTAAATTCATTTCCCACACAATTAATAAAAGTAGTGTCGAAAAAGAACAAAATACCACATAATGCACTGTCTTAGAAGGAACTATCCAATTTTATTCAATTTGCATAAAAAATGTCTACTCTATGAAGAGTCGATCATTCTAGAACATCTTTATTGCCTGAATATCTCCTTCTGACCCAATGAAAATAGCGAAACAAAATTCAACACACAATTAAGTTCTGATTATAGGACAAAATAAGAAAAAAAAATCCTAGTAATTAGGCACATAGCACTTCGGATCCAAATTAAATTATCTTCTTAAGCTTCTCATGTAGCATTCGCTGGAATACTGAACTATAACCAAAAGAATCAAGGTTTTAAATTTAAGAAATTCGTACACTACATTGTGATATTGTGTTCATATGTTACATTGTGAAGTTGTGTCCGCATGCCATGCTGACGTTGTAGTTATATGCTACACTATGAATGAAACACCCATAAAGCAAAATTTGATTGAAATACAACATTAGCATAAAAAATTCACCAGAGGTTATTATGATATAGGAACTAACAATGATCATACGTTTTCACCTAACAGCCAGTACCAGTTCTGGTCCTCCAGACATAAGATAAACAATTATCATTTTTAGTCTAGTGTGATCTAAACTTCCATCCAAATGTATGTGAGTCTTAATAAACAAAAGCCTCATATGTGATTTAGTAGGGTATGCCCAGCCCACATAGTGGTGCAACACATAGGGGACGCCTGACGGTCGCAGTAGCAAGCTCCCGTGGTGGACCCTGCCCCTCAAAAAACTAATTTAATATCATTGTAGGTCAATGACCAACATATCAGATATTAAACTGATAAGAACGGATACTACACTTGATCTTAGCCAAAAGGCTGAGAAAGCTATGCCTTGAATGGTCTTGAATACCTATATTTCTTCTCATCCCAGAAATGCATTTCCCCTTCAATGTGAGAGTGAATAGAATTTACATCACCTACCCTCAGGTGGGCCCTCATTACTGGGGAGAATAACTATATAACTCCTGAAGAAAATAAGATTATGTAGATGGCATAAGCACAAAATAGGAAAAACTTGCATGTTTTTGTACAGCAAGAATATAAATTACGTTGCTATTCTCCACTTTTTGCAACTAAAAGGTCGCGGGTGAGTAATTTCTTTCAACTATAGAGAATAGTAGACTAACAGACTCACAAAAGTATCCTCTACTCATGTAGGCTATATGATATACTCCTACTCATTGACGTAAAAGCCATATACCAAAATCCTCATGAACCCATCCACTTAACGAGATAACACCAATAGTCCTTGAAGGTTTAAAATAAGAAAATTCAAAGTGTACTCTTTATCACCCATTTGCACTCAACAAGGACATCGACAGGCTCATACCTAAAGCACCTATAGGGATCAATGCTTTTGAAAATGAATAATTGGAGCGAACATACAAAGCATATGGCTCTCTTGATTTCTTACCTGAGTTTGCGTCTTGTCTGCCATCTATTAAGACCACTTTATCTATCTAGGACAAACAAATAAAACAATTGATAGCCTCAAATCCTAACCATCAGCTTAGGTAAAGAGAGGTTTAGAGAAGAAGTGTTGACTTGTTGGGTTTTGTTTGTTTACGTTTTTTTTAAAAGATCCAATAGGCATGCTTCATGAGATCGACAATTTATCCAACAATACATAAGGAGCATCCGTTCCCACCCGTAAGCCAAACCAAACAAATAAATGATATAAAAAAGGAAAAGGAAAAACCAAAGGCAAATCCATGTTACCTTAGCTCTTTATTTCACCTTAATGCTAAAGCCAACCTTTGGCACTCCACATTCTAGCACAGATTCATTTATTTTATACTTGAACTTTAATTTGGGACAAAAAAATTTAACACAAACACGTGGAATTTTAAAAGATGGCTTTCAATTTTTTTTCAAGGACTATCATTCTCTGATATGTTCTTCAAGTAGAATGAAATGTTCTTTAAATAAATGGAACTCATGGAAGGTTAAAAGAGAGTGTTAAATTTAGGTAATTGAACAGCCTGCTAGGCATCAAGAGTACTGTGGGAACTAATTAGTAAAGGGACGCTGAGGCAAAGTGGTACATGAGCAAGAAAATGACAAAATACAACTATAACAACACATAGTGCCTCCATAGATGGGGTTCTGAAATATGACGGCGCATACAGCATTTAAACATTGTTCATCAAAGAAACTCTAAATGACCATTGACTAATAGCCAATAAATTAGAAATCAATTCATAATCCGGTAAGAAGAGAACTAAAACTCAAATTCAAACTTACAGGCAAATGAAATATCAAACATACATTGCCAACTACGCGACATAGTAGTGACTTTCAGCAAACAGACATGCAAAATCCATTCGTAAGTCCTACAAGCGTGGGATAAAGGTTGGAAGACGACCAATATGTTTCCTAATGCTTTCTAATTTCTAAGAATATTAACAACAAACAATAGCGTACTGTATAATAAGAGGATTCACACACTCAATCACAAGCTCTCCATATTCAAAATGCAAGTGCTTAGTCCTCACTTAAACTCTAGTTCATCAAAGTATGAGATAAAACTCAGATGAAGTCTGTGTAAAACTAGACAAGAGCTAGATGATGCCTCAAGCCTTTTAGCTTGCAAAATCTTCCTTTATCAGCCATATCAACTCAATAAAATTTACCTCAATGCAACAACATGCTGACATGTGGACCCCAAAAAAAAAACAGAATAGAATAAAAAAGAACCTCCCCAAAAAAAAACGACAAGCTTTGTTCAAAAATGAAATAAAGACCTTCATATCATCAAATGAAACACATTTTCCAATCATAGTACCATTTTACAGTAGAATAAAGAGTTTAAACAGTACCTAGAAAAGAAAGCAAACAACAACATACACTACACAAAAATACACGCTCACAAGCATACCTACAAAAAATAATAAAACAAAACAGAACCCCCACTCCCCCCCAAAAAAAAAACCCCAACATGCTTGGCTCAAAAATCAACGAAAGGCTTTCATGTCATCAAATGAAACACATTTTCCAATCACAATACCATTTTATAGTAGAACGAAAGGTTTAAATTATACCCACAAAAGAAAGCAAACAACATCATACTATACAGAAAATACACAATACAAACACAAACCATACTAGTTAAAAGTCAATGAGCCTCATAAGCCCTATCTTAGTTACATCAACGTTAGCAATTTTTAATAGGTTGACTTCATCAATTTTAACAACATTTATTTTAGAGTTCTTTATGGCTTGAATAAGTGAGATGATTACCTTGCTCCATGGTTCTATCCATTAAAGAAGATACTAAACAATATTTCAGTAAGAATGGTCCCTTACCCATTAGTTAGCATCGTGTTTAGTTAAAGTTTCTAGACACACATCATGGTTATAACAATAAACAAAAAGCCTGAATAACTACAAAAGAAAAATGCCAATGACCAACCAACATATTTACCTGGACGAGGTTAATGGGTGATCAAGAGGGCCCATGGCCTAGGGAGGTGACCTCCATTGCACTTGGGAGGCGTGCCTGCCTAACGTCTTCCTAAAGTGGGCGAGTGCACCTGTAATGCCCCAACTCTTAATCACGTCATTACTTATAATTAACCAATCATTAGTGGAAAATATGGTGAAAGTATTAGAGTTAGGATGTTACCGCCATCCTACAAATGGCAAGACTTGGCTTATTCACATGCGAAGACATGATAACACATTCCAGCTTATGTATAACCTAGATTGGCAGGCACTTAATTCTCGCCCAACTCAAATATCAATCTAGCAACTCACATAACATACACGCTGACAACCCATGGCTTTATGTAGTGTCAATGTGAGCTTATCTAACTCCTTCGAATGCCTCCCTGCAGCACAATTTTCCACCTAAAGTCAAAAAAATACAAAATATTTCAAGAATGAGCCGAAGCTCAATACATTTACTTCTATAGTGTAAAAATAAAAATTCATTTTTCAATGAGCGGCCGCATTTTAATTCATTTTAGTTTGAAATCAAAGAGAGAGAGAATCATAATAAAACTCTTATCGATTATTATCTGAAAGTAGAACCCAAACTGATGAGCTCATATGCATATTGTAATCATTGAATTGGTGTACACTTGTCAGGCCGATCGAGTAGCCTGAGTTGAGGTTGCGCGGGTGAATTGAATGGGGCAAGCCCTAATGATTGATAACTGATGGGTCCACTCGATTATGTGGCAAAACAATACTTGTAAATTGTTCATTGAATAATTGTATCTTATGAGATTTTGATATTTATAAAAATATATGAAATTTTAAAAGATATAGGCAGCAAATGTACCTAAATTTTTTTGTTTCTGAAAAACTCTTTCCTTGATATAAAATGCTTATCAATGACTTGATGACGATGGAAATGACCTCGCTTCTGCTTCAAGTGCATATATTTTGTGGTTAGTGAAGTTTTAAATGAGATCTTTTTTTTTAATATTAATTATAGCCTTGGAAAATTACACACAGTTTCCCAGTTAAGTCACGCCCTCTTTTGTTATTGTCATTACTATTTTCATCGATGGTTTTGTTGTTATTGTTACAATTATAGGGCTTAATATAGTTGCCTTTATTGGTACTAATACTGATGCCCTTGTTACCATAATTAATATATAATCATCCCTAATACCAATATTAGTTGTCAACTTTATTGCAATTATGAGTTCACTTCCATTTTTATTATGATTATTAAAAAAAGATAGTATTCATAATGAAGGGTTCGAGGAGACTTTGATTCCCAATCGTCCATCATTTTTGTTTTGTTACAAGAGGGTATATCACTCTTGTAGCCGAGTGGACATGACTCCACATTCAATCACTTCCTTGGGTTTTTTTTTAATTTTTTTCCAGTAAAAGGCACCTTTAACGCTAATTAGCATCCATCATCATCACTATATTGATTAAACTACGACATCTAGATTTGTTGCCTTTATATCATTAACTCAACTCAATCTTTAAATCAAAACACCTCCACTACCTTTGTTTGACCATTATTTGGTTTAAGTTGTAAAATAAAGGCACGCATGACTTTTAACCCACTTGAACATACATGAATAAATCTTCACCCAACCTTTGGGCTTACCTTAACACTCACTTATTCAATAACACTATTTTTACTCCATTAATCTCATTCTTTTAATTAAGCCATGAAAACAAATCCCTATCGTGGCTTCTATTCACTAATTTCGCTCAATTTACCAAACTCTAATCTATTCCTTCAAGTTAATCCCCCAAATTTTATTACAAGTTAATTTATTCCAAAACTTCCCCAAAATGGCTCACTTCCCCCATTTCCTTGTTCTTACATCCAAGTTCAAGTCCACTTCGCCTCTCTTCCATGGCAAGCATCCAACACCTGCACCAATTCAATCAATAATTTCATTTAAAACACAATCAAAATACTCAAAATTCAATACAACCAAGTTACATGAATACATCTCTAAGACCTACACTCAATTCCCAATCCCACCATGAACACCCACAACCTCAACGCCCTCAAATCCACAAAATCACAATAATAACTCCAAGTTCACACAAATTACATTCTTTCAAACTAAAAACACACAGATTAATCAAATTAAGGAACAAATTGAGTAAATAAGTGAGGGAAGGGTTAGAGTTCACCTTCCAAAAACAATGAAATGAGCTAAGAATAGAGGAAGAGGAGATAGCAGTGATGGTTCTAGACTTTGGCCGGGGCCGGAACGATGTCAAACATGCCAGTGACGGTATGCGCTGGGCTGTGCGTGAATACAGGGAGGGGCAGGGGCGTCTGGGAGCAAAGAAGAGGAGAGAGAAAGCATAAAGAAAAATAGAGGGGAGGGGGTGTTCGTGATGTCAATAAAGAGGGAGGGTATATTTATCTAATTTTAGCTTAATTTTAATCCCCTCCCCCCATAAAATCTTGATCCCCTTTTTTTTCCTTCTTCCTCTTGTTTTCATCTCTGCTAGCTTGTAGATTGTTTGATGTTTATGCTTTGGCTATCCTAATTTCTTCCTAGCTTATTTAGCAGAAGATTATAGACTTTGTCCATATTAAGGTTTTAGTTACGTAACATGGATGGTTAAATCTCTCTCTCTCTCTCTCTCTCTCTCTCTCTCTCTCTCTCTCTCTCTCTCTCTCTCTCTATATATATATATATATATATATATATATATATATATATAGTCCTTTATACAAGAGATTAAAAGTTACAATTTCTATATATATATATATATATATATATATATATATATATATATATATATTTCCAGAAGTTCCGGATAATTTTGTGCGAAGCATGGTCAAATTTTTGTTTCAAGGCCACTTCGTCGTCCCAACCTGCAATCGCTTAAATATATAAAATTTTGTATTGAGATGCGGTGCTCACGTTAGTTAATTTGGATGGACATTAATCAATGCACTTGACATGATTCAGGTTCGAGCTGTTATAACTCTCCCCCCTTAAAATAAATTTCATCCTCAAAACTTGCAAATTTGAAAGAAATCTTAGTTTTTCCTCAACAAATATGGGGAATTATTTCTCACATATTCTTTTGTCTCCCATGTGCCTCCAGATGAGGTATGGTTAGCCTATAGAACCTTGACTGGAGAGATACCTTTATCACGATGTTGTTTAACTCTATAATTCGGTAGTTTCAAGAGATGCTCCTCATAAGCCAAGTTCTTAGCAACACCTGTAGGCTTTGTCACAATGGCATGACATGGATCTGGAACATACATTCTCAACTGTGAAATATGAAAACACTATGTATATGCTCGAGTTTTGCTAATAAATCCTATTTATAAGCCACTAGTTTGAACTTTTCGATGACTTTGTAGGCCCCAATGTAGTTGGCTTTCCTCTCTCTAACAATACTTCATTTCCCACTTGAAATTCTAATAATTTTCCCTTTTTATCGGCATAGCTCTTTTGTTGGCTTATAGTAGCCTTAATGTGTTCCGGAATCTCTCTTACTTTTTTTAGTGGTTGTTTGGGTTAACCATTGCCCTATAGTCGTTGTTTCCTCTAACTTGTTCCCATACAACTGGGCATTGCTTGGGAATGTGCTCTTGTTAAAAGGTCTTCACTTTGTGCTCTTAATTGTATTGCCGGATATGTCCTGAATTTGATGATGCCTAATACTTTAGTCTATAGCCCCTTTTAGCTAGCATTGACAAGGTATTTCGTATGTTGGCTTGCAGCTCTAAGTTGCTTATTTACATGATCTTCCCTTATCAGACTATTCAAGGTTTGCTAGGATTAAACTCTATCCTAAAGATAAATACGTCCATGGTAAGAATAGTAAACGAGAGGTCATCATGGGATAGCTAAAATAGAAATTGCTATGAGCGTATCGAAAATCCAAAAAAAAAATAGAAGACCACACAAATCATAATATACAAATATGGATCACGAGAGAAACTAACCATTATCACCTCTTGAATCTTGTCAATGTTAAGAATAAGGATTCTACCCTACCTTAATTACGATGGGTATTTGGAAGATTGAATTATAATCGAATTATGGCATTTGTAGGATAAGAAACACTAGAGTATCCGAAAATAGGATGATAAGATTATTCTCTCAGTCAATGTCATTTTATTAAGAATGCACATAGCTCTAACAGGTTGCTTGCACCACCATATGCATGGCAATGAATTGGGTTTTCTGAAGCCCGACAAGGAATAAGAGGTGGACTGTTCTTATAGTCTCCACATTAAAGCGTGATTAAATGTCAAATTCGTTAATATAGTACTAATATTGTAGGGAATAAAATAGTCATGATGCTTAACCTAAGATAATAGATAATAACCTAAGAGGGGTTTGATGAAAAGAGTTCAATCATTTCAGAAGAGAAGAATGGTTCAGTTACATTTAAGCTCAGCAATTAAATTACAAACAGAATAGTAGCAACTGAGTATCAACATGGTGACTTTCTAACCACAATCAGTATGATAAGCATGACAGATAGGGGTTTTTTTTTGTTTTTTTTTTTTTTGGGTTCAGCAGAGTACAGAGCATCTTAGATTTATTATAAAATGAATTTGTGGGAACATTCCTTGGTTCACATGAAGCAAGTCCACGTAAATCTGCAAGTTTGAGTATAGGAAATAAATTGAGTTGATTTATGGGGAGTGAAATTTAGAGGCCAAAAAAAAAATGATAAGGTTGCAGTGATCACTTGCGCTAGTGAGAACTACCTTGCCTTTTAAATTCACGCAAGCTATACCGGCTTATTACTATAAGTAAATGGGTATAGATATTTCTATAAACACACGTTTGGCGGAATGAAGAAAATGATGAAAATCAAAGGTATTTGAATTTAGCACAAGTTTCAAAGGCACGGTAGATCATGCTAGGGAGAAGGTATAAGCACTATTAAGGATTCAAAACTCCAAGGGTTTGGAAGACAAAGGGGAAACTAAATAACGTTTGAAGGAAGCAAATTTTAAAGATATGGCGAATTAAACAAATATGAGGAATGATCGAAGGAATAACATCAATACGAAAGGAAAACTGATCGGTGAGGTTTGAATGTCACTTTAGACCCATTAATCAACTGTTCAGGATCAAGAAGAGATCCAATAGCAATGAAACGATGCCAAAAACAAATCAGAATGACTAAGGGATAAGAAAATTGATTACTGAGAATAATAAGAATATCGTTAATATAGAATTTTAGTAAAAAGGACATATGGCATATGCCAAGTGATGAGCAAAGAAAATCGTACTATGAGACAGATGGAATGAAAATAATTGTAAGCGCAAACAACCCAAAATGGAAGGCAATGAGAGCCAAATGGTTCTAAACATTATAAGGACAAAAACATTTGATCTTAATTGGATGGCCCTTTTGACAGTAAAATAGATGATTTTCAAGTGGTGATAAAATGTTTAAGGAATATCAGATATCGTTTTTTTAATCACCATCAGATATCGTTATTTGCAAAGAATAGTATTTGACCCCAAAATTAGACTATGAAATCGTCGTTGTACAAAACCTAGGGCGTAAGTACTCGAGATGGGAATTTGACAAAGGTGCCCTTCACTAGTTATGTGGGAGTTCCCCATGTAGGTTTATGTCAGTAGAAAAACAAATGGTCAAGATGGTTCCCAATTCATTCTCGAGGATCAGAGAGCAAAATAAGTATCAAGGTCATAATCTTAAATGGAGAACTTGTAGAAACGTAAACAGAAAGGTGACAAGTGATGTAAGCAATAAGATAATCCCATATTCAAGGCGTTGTCATAGAAGCTCAAGTTACACTCACAAAGACACAGTTAGCAATCCTAAAAGGATGAAGTAAAGAGCTTAAAGCATTGCAAATAAAGATCGACTTTACTCAATAGCATACTTAATTTGATTTTACTTGTACGAAAGGGGGACGTACTTTTGAATGTAATGGATTCACAAATAGGGAAAAAATAAAATAACAAGGTTTTATGTCAGTTACGAGCAAGAAAGGTACTAAAAGGGTAATGATAAGAAGTAACCTGAGCAACGATAATCAGCGAGCACAAGAGGGCATATCTCACCTTAGTGATAGGGATACCATAAAGATTGATCACATGAAATCATTCAAAGATGGAAAAGACAAGCAATAAACTATGGCTAAGGCTTACAAGAGAGTACAAGTTAGGTTGTGTTATTACATGTTACGGGTGTGACTCGCTCCGGGTTGCAATCAAGGAGGTCAAAGATTCTCAACAAGGACATACAATTATGTAATGATATCTTACGTGAAAGCTTTATTGTTAGTTGCCTAAAGCCACTACATACTCTTTAGTTCAATACAGGGACTCACACAGCTAAGGTTACATGGGTTTGATATGTTCAAAAGAAGGTCACTGGGTTTTAAACCCTTTTGTAGACACTGCTTACATCTCATTGCCCCATAACCTTCTGCTATTGCACCCAGCATTGTGTCTTAGTGATACCCTCTTAGATTTAATATCCCAATATTATAAGATCACTAATACTAATCCTATAAAGCCTATGCAAGACTTATTCAGGTGACAATCTCAATTCCTTAGCAAAAGAGTTGTTCTGTCTCAAAATCAGGCGCCCTGATTCCAACTGTTGTACTATGTTATGCTTCTTCACATATTACTTGTTCCCAAATCTTATCCATGAATCTTATCTGGATGGAATACAAATTATAAGTCATGGAATTTCTGACACTCTAGGGTACAAAAACTATACACATATATATGGCATGTCCCTGGTTCTTTTCCCTAGGTTCCACATGTATATCTTGATGCTTCTGGTGAAGTAAGTATGCTTGAGGCTATTCTCCATTGCTCTTGTTATTCTGACAATTCCATCATCTTAGTACCCCTCTTTTCCCACATGTGTCCTCTTGATTTCCATTCCATGTAACATTGTTATTTTCCTAAAGACGTAACAATGTGAGATCTTCTATTCTTGGTAGGTTAATAGATAAAGCACATGCTTTTTTTTATTCTCCTATGTCACCTCTTCCTCTCACTTTCTAATCTTTGTTAACCCCAATAGCTCTACTTACCACATCACTACATACACTACAAAATCAAGTCTTTCTCAACCCCTGTTCTTTTATGATTTCTTCTTCTTCTGTCTCTTTTTTTTTTTTTTTGTCCATTATCTAAGCAGCATATCACATTACAAATAGACATGCCACCTACTCCAAAAACCCATAAAAATGATATATGTCTTTTTCTCACTTAAAAGTTCATAACGATCACCTTGCCATCAGAGTCCACCCGTAAGTTATTCGCACATGCCCTTAGTGTCTACCTTATCCTCATAATAAGCACATAACATTCTCAAATTCATCCCAAAACTTCAAACCCCTACACCTCTTCTTTTTTTTTCCTTCTCTACATGTTCTACTACTGAAAAACGTGCTTTTTTCGACAGATTTTCCGACAAAAAAAGCACATTTTTCCGTCGGAAAAATGATTTTTCGATGGGAAATTCGACGGAAACGGCTGTAGGAACAAGTCTCGTAGACCCGCTGCTTCCCGGAATCTCCGGTCCGTAGGACACATTCCGACGGAAGGAGACAGCCGTCGGAAAGCAGGCCGATGAAGTGGGCGACGGAAGCCGACGGATATCGGGTGTCTGACGGATCCGTTCCGTTGGGCCTTCCGGTACTTTGGGGCACGAATCCGCGGGGAAGGGCCGGGTTGTCTGACGAAATTTGCCATTTTCGTCGGTCGTTCCGACGGAATTTGCAAATTCCGTCAGAAATTTAATTTTTTTAAAAAAAATATTTTGAAAATTTAGGTTGAGTTACGCATCTTTCCACTGCAAAATCATGATACCGCTCAGCAAAAGACCGTTTGATGGGATCGAAACATGCTTGCCATCAGCCGCATTCAATGTAACACCAAGAAAGTTCTCATTTTTCAATGGCAATTCAATGTTCTCTCTAATAACATTTAGGTTGGATTACTTTCTTGAAAGATGAGGAGTTTCTTAGTGCTACATTGAATGCAGCGACCGGTGGAGGCGGCGGCGGCGGGTAGAGGCGGCGGCGGCGGGTAGAGGTGGCGGCGACCAATGGAGGCAGTGAAGGGGGCTGATTTTGAGGGAGGAGCGAAGGGTGTCGGGCGGCGGCAGAGGCGGGAAGAGGGCGGCAATAGCGGCCCCTGCCGGACGCAGTGGCGAGCAGCAGGCATCGGGAAGGCCGGCGGCACTGGCGATGGCGGAGAGAGGGAAAGGTTTGTGTGTGTGTGTGGAGTGCCCAATTGCTCGAGCAATCGGGTTTTTAATGAGGTGTGGTCTGACGAACAGGCCGTCTGCTAGATCGTCGGGCCACTTATTTTTTAAAAAAAAATTTAGAAAAAAGTGTTGTCCGACGGAATATGTCGTCGGAGGATAACGGCTGTCCGACAGAAAATTTCGTCGGACCACTTATTTTTTAAAAAAATTTCAAAAAAAATTTGAAAAATTTGAAATTTCCAAAAAATTCAAAATTTGAAATTTCCAACGGAATTTCCGTCGGAATTTCGACGGACTATGGTTACTCCGCCGGAAATCCCAACAGACTTATATTCCATTGGAAAATCCGTCGCCCGCTTCACCTTTTTCGATATTCCGTCGACAATCCGTCGGCCGTTCAGACGGACAAAAAAATCCGTCGGAAAGACCCGATTTTTAGTAGTGTTCTAAAGATCCCCAAAGAATCATCACCCTTACTAATACCTTTATTAGAACCTCAGTCAATGAGCCAGAATTGTAATGTTTGCTATGGACTCACATACCTAGGTCTTTTGTCCTTCTATTACACAATTGTAAATCATGCACAATATACAGTAGCTTGAATATATGCCTAGTTTATGATAAGCTACCTAAGTTTGCAAAATTTTAGGAATGACAACATTCGCGATATCGCTCTTTTGTTTCCTTTTTTTTCCCCAAATGATTCATATGACATTAAGAAGCGTATCACAACCTGTCTAGCTAACATTACACAAGTTATTGAACTAGACAGTGTTTAAAAAAAATCAACTATAGGCATGTTGTAGTTCCTTGTATCTACTTATTCCATGGCAACTTCTCCGCCTATTGGTTTAACATTACCACATATTCTAATAGAAAATGTTTCCCTTACATGAAGGATTATGACTAATTCGACACTACAAGAATCGCATATAAACCTACAACTAGCTCCCTTAGGTAATGGTAATAATGTTCATACATTACCCAACTAGACCACTAACCTCAATACAAATGAGCAAAGAAGAGGTAAATGTTGATTAAACTATCCTCACTGGGCTTCCCTGCTTATAAGTTCATTGCTTAATTCACATTTAATAACTCTAACATGACCGTTAATAATCCAATAGCTCACTGTTATCCCGAACCTGGCTCTGATACCACTACTATAACGCCCCAACTCTTAATCATGTCATTACTCATAACTAACCAATCATTAGAGGTAAATATGGTGAAAGTATTAGGGTTAGGACGTTCCCGCTATCATATAAAGAACAAGGCTTAGTTTATTCACTTGCGAAGACATGATAACATATTTTAGCTAACATGTGACCCAAAAAGGCATGCACTTAATTCACACCCAACTCAAATATCAATCTAGCAACTCACACAACATACACTTGGACAACCCATGGCTTTATGTAGTGTCACTGTGAGCTTGTCTAATTCCTTCGAGAGTCTCCCTGCAGCACAATTGTCCACCTAAACCAAGAAAAACACAAAACATTAGAAGAATGTGCCAAAACTTAATATGTTTACGTACTCTTATACTGCAAAAATAAAAATTCATTTTTCAATGAGCGGCCACATTTCGATTCATTTTAGTTTGAAATCAGGGAGAGAGAAAGAGAATCATAATAAAACTGTTATTGATTATTATCTAAAGGTGCAACCCAAGCTAATAAGCTCGTATGCATATTGCGATCATTGAAAATAGGTGTACAACTGCAAGACCGATCGAGTATCCTAACTTGAGGCTGCGAGGGTGAGAATTGAAGGGCATAAGCCCTAATGATTGATAACTAATGAGTCTATTTAATTATGTGGCAAAATAATGCTTGTAAATTGTTCATTGAATAATTGTATATTATGAGGTTTTGATATTTATAAAAATACATGAAATTTTAATAGGTATAGGTAGTAAATGTACTTGAATTTTTTTGTTTTTGAAAAACGGTTCCCTTCATATAAAATGCTCATTAATGACCTGATGATGATGGAAATAGCCTCGCTTCTGCTTCAAGTGGATATATTTTATGGTTAGTGAAGTTCCAAATGAAGTCTTATTTTTTTAATGTTAATTTTAACCTTGGAAAATAACACACAGTTTCCCTGTTAAGTTACGTCCTCTTCTGTTATTGTCATTATTATTTTCATCGATGGTATTGATGTTATTGTTACAATAATAGGGCTTAATATAGTTGCCTTTATTGGTACTAATATTGATGCCCTTATTACCATAATTAATATAATCATCGCTAATACTAATATTAGTTGTCAACTTTATTGCAATTATGAGTTCACTTCCATTTTGATTATGATTGTTAAAAAAAGATAGTATTCATAATAAAGGGCTCAAGGAGACTTTGATTCCCAATCGTTCATCATTTTTGTTTTTGTTACGAGAGGGTATATCACTCTTCTAGCCCAAGTGAACATGACTCGACATTTAATCACTTCCTTGTGTAACTTTTTTTTTTGGGCCAGTAAAAGACACCTTTAATGCTAATTAGCATCCATCATCATCACTATTTTGATTAAACTACGACATCCAGCTTCATTGCATTTATATCATTAACACACTCAATCTTTAAATCAAAACACCTCCACTACCCTGGTTTGACCATTATTTGGTTTGAGTTGCAAAACAAAGGTACACATCACTTTTAACCCACTTGTACATACATGAATCAATCTTCACCCAACTTTTGGGGCTACCTTAACACTCACTTATTCAATAACACTATTTTTGCCCCATTAATCTCGTTCTTTTAATTAAACGATGAAAACCAATCCCTATCATGGCTTCCATTTGCTAATTCCACTAAATTCATGCACCAAACTCTAATCCATTCCTTCAAGTTAATCCCCCAAATTTTATTACGAGTTAATTTATTTCAAAATTTCCCCAAAGTGGCTCACTTCCCCCATTTCCTTGTTGTTACCTCCAAATTCAACCCCACTTCGCCTCTTTTCCATAGCAAGCATCCAACACTCGCACCAATTCAATCAACAATTTCGTTCAAAACACAATCAAAATACTCAAAATTTAATACAACCAAGTTATATGAATACATCTCTAAGACCTACACTTAATTCCTAATCCCACCATGAACACCCACAACGTCAACCCCCTCAAGTCCACAAAATCATAATAATAACTCCAATTTCACACAAATTACATTCATTCAAACTGAAAACACACAAATCAATCAAATTAAGGAACAAATTGAGTGAACAAGTGAGGGAAGGATTAGAGTTCACCTTCCAAAAACAACAAAAATGAGCTAAGAAGAGATGAGGAGCAGCTAGCAGTGGTGGTTCCCAACTATGGTTGGCCACCAGCCGGGGGCGAAACGATGCCGAACAGGCCAGTGCTGGCGTGCGCTGAGCTGTGCGTGAAAACAGGGAGGGGCAAGGGCAGGGGCGTCTAGGAGCAGAGAAGAGGAGAGAGAAAGCATGAAGAGAAACAAGGGGAGGGGTGTGCATGATGTCGGTGAAGAGGGATGATTTTTAGCTAAATTTTAATCCCCTCTCCCCATAAATCTATATCCCCTTTTTTTTAACCTTCTTCCTCCTCTTTTTCATCTCTACTAGCTTGTAGATTATTTGATGTTTATGCTTTGGCTATCCTAATTTCTTCCTAGCTTACTTAGGAGAAGATTTTAGACTTTGTCCATATTAATTGGCTTTTATTTCTATTTTGTTTATTGTTAATAAGGTTTCAGTTACGTAACATGGATGGTTAAATTTTGTGTGCGTGTATGTGTGTGTATATTCCACGCAAATTGTAACTTTTAATCCCTTGTATAAAGGACTATATATATATATATATATATATATATATATATATATATATATATATATATACATACTTTTTCCAGAAGTTCCAGATAATTTTGTACGAAGCATGGTTAAATTTTTGTTTTGAGGCCACATCGTTATCCAAACCTGCAATCGCTTAAATATATAAAACTTTGAATTGAAATACAACGCTCAGGTTAGTTAATTTTGATGGATATTAATCAAAGTAGTTAACATCATCCAGGTTCGGGCTATTACAGTACCTCATAATTTGTCGTAGTAGGGGCCTACGTTCATACAGCACCTGATCAATTCCAACTACAATCATTTTCACATGAGAACAGCAGCAGTGTGAACTTCACAATGGATTCTATAAGATATCTAATGAGCCCACAACTGTTGCTAATCATAATGCCCTGCAGGGCCTGGGAGGTCGGGGAGAATAAAAACAGTCGCTACTAACGAGGCATTGGTTTCAATACCTATTAAAGAGGATTTAATCTCAAATATGACAATTGTATAATAAGCCATTTAGAATCTTGGCCAATCTGCAAATGTTGATTACTTTGCCACCTATTGCCTATTTCGGAATTTTCTTGTTTTTTCTCTAGCAACTTTTAAAGTTTCGACAATATTAAATGCATTTCCCACAAAATTAATAGAAGGTACTGTCGGGAATGAACAAACTACCATGTAATGTACTATCCTACAAAGAACTATCTAATTTTGTTTAATTTGCATCAAAAATGTCTGCTCCATGAAGTGTCGATCGTTCTAGAACATCTTTATCACCTAAATATGTCCCTGTGACCCATTGAAAATAAAATAAAATTCAACAAAACAATCGAGTTCAAATTATAGGAAAAAAAAATTTAAAAAAATCCTAGTAATTAGGCACGTAGCACTCCAGATCCAAATTAAATTATCTTCTTATGCTTCTCATATAGCATCGGCCGGAGTACTCAACTACAACTAAAAGAATCAATGTTTCAAATTTAAGGAATGCATATGCTACATTGATATTGTGTTCACACGCTACATTGTGATGTTGTGTCCACATGGTATGCTAACATTGTGTTTGTATGCCTTGGATAATCTTCCATACCTTTGTTTATTTTTCCCCTTATCCCATACACGAATGTTTGCCTTTCAAAGTGGGAGTGAATAAAATTTACATCACCTGCCCTTAGGTGGGCCCTCATTACTAGGGAGTACAACTATATAACCCTTAAAGAAAATAAGATTATGCGGATGGTGTAAGCACAAAATGGGAAAAAATTGTATGTTTTTTTGTACAGAAAATACACTACCATTCTCCACTCTTTGGCAGCTAAAAGGTCGCTACTGGGTAATTTCTTTCAACCACAGAAAATAGTAGACTAAGAGACTCACTAAGGTATCCTCTACTAATATAGGCTATATGGTATACAGCTACTCAATGACGTAAAAGCCATAGTCCAATAATCCTCATGAACCCATCCAGCTAATGAGATAACATCTGTAGTCTTTGAAGGTTAAAACAAGAAGATTCTAAGTGTAGTCTTCATCACCCATTTGCACTCAACAAGGACACCAACAAGATCATACCTAAAGCATCTGTGGGATCAATGCTTTTCAAAATAAATAATTGCAATGAATGTACAAAGCAGATGGTTCTATTGATTTCTTACTTGAGTTTGGGTCTTGTCTTCCATCTATTAGGACTAATTTATCTGTCTAGGACAAACAAACAAAATAATGGATAGCCTAAAATCGTAACCATTACCGTAGGTAAAGCGAAGTTAAGAGCAGAAGTGTTGGTTTGTTGGGTTCTATTTATTTACCTTTTTTTTAAGATACAATAGGCATGCTTCATAAGATCGACAATTTGTCTAACAATATATGAGCAGCAACCATTCCTACCCGTAAACCAAACCAAATAAATAAATCATATAACAAAGTAAAAGAAAAAACCAAAGGCAATCTATCTTACCTTAACTCTTTAGTTCACCTTAATGCTGATGCCAGCCCTTGGCACTCCATATTTTGGCACAAATCCATTTATTTTATACTTGAACTGTAATTTGAGACCAAAGATTTAACACAAATACACAGAATTTCAGAACATGGCTTTTAATGCTTACTCAAGGACTGTCATTCTCTGATCTATTCTTTAGGTAAGATGAAAATGTCCTTTTAAATGAAAGGAACTCATAGAAGGTTAAAAGAGAGTGTCAAATTTAGACAATTGAATAGTCTTCCAGGCATCAAGAGTACTATGGGAACTAATTAGTAAAGTGCCATTGGGGTAAAGTGGCAAATAAGCAAGCAAATGACAAAATACAACTATAACACCACGTAGGGCCTCCATAGATGAGGTTCTGAAATGTGACGGTGCATACAACATTTAAACATTGCACATCAAAGAAACTGTAAACGACCACAGACTGATAGCCAATAAATTAGAAATCAATTCATAATCAGGTAAGAACAGAACTAAAACTCAGACTCAAACTTACAGACAAATGAAATATGAAACATATATTGCCAAAATGTATGACATAGTAGTAACTCTCACCAAATAGACATGAAGAATCCAACCATAAGTGCTAAGGGGTCAACTTGATCAGAAGCCTGAGATGAAGATTGGAGGACTAAAAATACGTTTCCCATTGCTTTCTAATTTCTAACAATATTAACATCAAACAATAACATACTGTACAATAAGAGGATTCACACTCGTGCTCTAACACTCAATCACAAGCTCTCCATATTCAAAATGCGAGTGCTCAGTCCTCGCTTGTACTCTAGTTCATCTAAGTATGATATAAATCTCAGATGAAGTCTGCGTAAAACCAGACAATAGCCAGATGATGCCTCAGGTCTTGTAGCTTGTAAAATCTTCCTTTATCATCGTTTCAACTCAATAAACTTTACCTCAAAGCAACAACATACTGGCAGACACACCAAAAAAAATGACAGAACAAAAGGGAACCCCCCCACCTCGAAAAACACAACAAGCTTGGTTCAAAAATGAAATAAAGACCTTCATATCATCAAATGAAGCACATTTCCCAATCATAATACCATTTTTCAATAGAATAAAAGGTTTAAACTATACCCATAAAAGAAAGCCAAGAATAGCATACAGCACACAAAAATACACACTGATAAGCACACTAAAAAGAATAACAAAACAAAGCAGAACCCCCGACCCACCCCCAAAAGAACCCAACAAGCTTGGCTCAAGAATCAAAGAAAGACTTTTATGTCGTCAAATGAAACACACACTTTGCAATCATAACACCATTTTATACTAGAACAAAAGGTTTAAATTATACCTAGAAAAGAAAGCGAACAATATCGTCCAAGACATGAAAATACACAATACAAACACAAAACATACCATTTAAAAGTCAATGAGCCTCGTAAGCCTTACCTCAGTTACATCAACGTCAGCCATTTTTAATGGCTTGCCTTCATCAATTATAACTACCTTCATTTTAGAGTTCTTTGTGGCTTGAATAAGTGATATGATCGCCTTGCTCCATGGTTTTATCCATTAAAGAAGATACTAAACAATATATAAGCCAGAATGGTACCTTACCTATAAGCTAGCATTATGTTTGGTTAAAGTTTCTAGACCCACATCATGGTTATAACAATAAGCACAAAGCCCGAATAACTACAAAAGAAAAATGCCAATGACCAAGCAACATACTTACCTGGACAAGGTCAATGGGCGATCAAGGGGGCCCATGGCCTAGGGAGGTGAAGTCTATTGCACTTGGGAGATGTGTCTGCCTAGCATCTTCCTAAAGTAGGAGAGCTTACATCATAATTTGAGGTACAGGGTTCGCGCAGCCCCTGATCAATTCCAAATACAATCATTTTCACATGAGAACCACTGCATTGTGAACTTTACAATATATTCTTCAAGATATGTAATGAGGGCACAACTGTTGCTAATCATAATGCCTTGCAGGGCCTGGGAGGCCGGGGGGAATAAAAACTGTCACCACTGATGAGGCTTCGGTTTCAATACCTACTAAAGAGGATTCAATCTCAACTATGACAATCGTATAATAAACCATTTAGAATCTTGGCCAACCTGCAAATGTTGATTACTTTGCCACCTATTACCTATTCTGAAATTGTGTTGCTTGTTCCCTAGGCATTTTTAAAGTTTTGATGATATTAAATGCATTTCCCACACAATTAATATAAGGAACTATCGGAAAAGAATAAAATACCATGCAATGCACTGTCCTAGAAAGAACTATCTAATTTTGTTCAGTTTGCATCAGAAATGTATGCTCCATGATGAGTTGATCATTCTAGAACATCTTTATCACCTAAATATGTCCCTATGACCCATTGAAAGTATTGAAACAAAATTCAACAAACAATCGAGTTCTAATTATGGGATAAAAAAGTAAAAAAAAAATCCTAGTAATTAGGCACATGGCACTCCAGATCCAAATTAAATTATCTACTTAAACTTCTCATATAGCATTGGCTAGAGTACTCGACTATAACTAAAAAGAATCAAGGTTTCAAATTTAAGAAATTCATACGCTGCATTGTGATATTGTGTTCACACGCTACATTGTGATGTTATGTCCACATGTTATGCTAACATTGTGTTTGTATCACACGCTGTGAATGAAACATCTATGTATCAAAATTTGATTGAAATTGCAACAATTGGCATTTAAAATTCAACAAAAATTAGTATGACGTCAGAACTAACAATGATGATAGGTTCTCACGAAAGAGCCAGTACGAGTTCTGGTCCTCTAAACATAACATACACAATTATCATTTTTACTCTCGTGTGATCCAAACTTCCATCCAAATGTATGTGAATTTTTTTTAATAAACAAAAGTCTTATATGCGATTTAGCGGGGTGCGCCAGGCCCACATAGTGGTGCAACACATGGGCGATGCCTGAGGGTCCAAATAGCAAGCTCCTATGGTGGACCCCTGCCCCTTAAAAAATAAATTTAAAATCATTGTGGGTCAATGACCCACGTATAAGATATTAAACTGATAGGAACAGATACTACACTTGATCTTAGCCAAAAGATCGAGAAAGGTACGCCTTGAATAGTCTTGCATACCTTTATTTATTTTTCTCCTCATCCTAGACACGCATTTCGCCTTTCAATGTGGGAGTGAGTAGAATTTAAATCACCTGCCCTCAGGTGGACCCTCATTACTGGGGAGTATAACTATATACCTCCTGACGAAAATAAGATTATGTAGATGGCATAAGAACAAAATAGGAAAAAATTACATGTTTTTGTACAACAGGAACAAAAACTACATTGCCATTCCCCACTTTTTGGTAGCTAAAATGTCGCTACTGGGTTATTTCTTTCAACCATAAAGAATAGCAGACTTAGACACTCATTGAGATATGCTCCACTTATGGAGGCTATATGGCATACACCTACTCAATCACGTAAAAGCCATTGACCAAGAACATTCGTGAATCCATCCATTTAATGAGATAACACCGGCTGTCTTTGAAGGTTTAAAATAAGAAGATTCAAAGTGTACTCCTCATCACCCATTTGCACTCAACAAGGACACCAATAGGCTCATATCTAAAGCACCTATAGGTATCAATGCTTTTCAAAATGAATAATTGGAATGAATACACAAAGCATATGGTTTTCTTTATTTCTTACCTGAGTTTATGTATTGTCTACCATCTGTTAAGACCACTGCATCTGTCTAGCATAAACAAACAAAATAATTGATAGCCTGAATCCTAACCATTTACACAAGTAAACAGAGTTTAAGGCCAGAAGTGTTGGCTTATTGGGTTTTATTTATTTATCTTTTTTTTAAGATCCAATAGGTATGCATCATAAGATCGACAATTTGTCCAACAATACATAAGAAGCAAGAGTTCCCACTCGTAAACCAAGCCAAATAAATAAATAATGTAAAAAAGTAAAAGAAAAAACCAGAGGCAAATCTATCATACCTTCACCTTCGCCTTAATGCCGATGCTAGCCTTTGGCACTCCACATTCTAGCTCAGATCCGTTTATTTTGTGCTTGAACTTTAATTTAAGACCAAAAATTTAACACAAACACGCTGAATTCTAGAAGATAGCTTTCAATTTGTTTTCAAGGACTGTCGTTCTTTGATCTGTTCTTTAGCTAAGACGAAATGTTCTTTTAAATGAATGGAACTCATGGAAGCTTAAAAGAGAGTGTTAAATTTTAGATAATTGAATAGTTTGACAGGCATCAAGGGTAGGCAAAGTAGTACATGAGCAAGTAAACAACAAAATATAACTGTAACAACATGCAGCGCCTCCATAGATGGGTTCTAAAATGTGAAGGTGCATACAGTGTTTAACCATTGCTCATCAAAGAAACTTTAAATGACCATAGACTGATAGCCAATAAATTGGAAATCAATTCATAATCAGGTAAGAAGAGAACTAAAACTTAAACTCAAACTTGTAGGCAAATGAAATATCAAACATATATTGCCAACCTGTGCAACATAGTAGTAACTTTCCACAAATAGACCTGCAGAATCCAACCATAAGTGCTAGGGGGTCAACTTGATCAGAAGCCTAAGACGAAGGTTGGAGGACCAAAATACGTTTCCCAATGCTTTCTAATTTCTAACAGTATTAACATCAAACAATAGCATACTGTGCAATAGGAAGATTCACACACTCAATCAACAGCTCTCCATATTCAAAATGTAAGTCCTTAGTCCTTGCTTAAACTCTAGTTCATCTAAGTATGATATAAAACTCAGATGAAGTCTGCGTAAAACCAGATAAGAGCCAGATGATGCCTCAGGCCTTATAGCTTGTAAAATCTTCCTTTATCAATCGTATCAACTCAATAAACTTTACCTCAATACAAAAACACACTGACAATTGCACCAAAAAAAAAAACAAAATAGAACAAAATAGAACCACCCTCTCCCTAAAACAAATAACGAACTTGGTTCAAAAACTAGATATAGACTTTCATATCGTCAAACGAAGTTACGAAACACACTTCCCAATCATAATACCATTTTACCGCATAATAAATTTGTTTAAACTATTCCCCAAAAAAAAAGCAAACGATAGCACACAGCACACGAAAATACATGTTGACAAGCACACCCAAAAAAAAAAAAAAAAAAAAAAAAAAAAGAGAACCTGCACACCCAAAAAAAAAAACCCCAACAAGCTTGGCTCAAAAATCAAAGAAAGACTTTCATGTCCTCAAATGAAACACACTTCCCAATTATAGTAGCATTTTATAATAGAACAAAAGGCTTAAATTATACCTAGAAAAGAAAGCAAACAACATCATACAATACACGAAAATATACAATACAAACATAAACCATACCACTTAAAAGTCAATCAGCCTCACTAGCCCTGCCTAAGTTACATCAACATCAGCCACATTTTTAAAGATTTGCCTACATCAATTTTTAAATACCTTTATTTTAGAGTTCTTTATGGCTTGAATAAGTGATATGATTGCCTTACTCCATGGTTTTATCGATTAAAGAAGATACTAAATAATATATCAACAAGAATGGTACCATGCCCATTAGCTAGCATTGTGTTCGGTTAAAGTTTCTAGACCCACATCATGGTTATAACAATAAGCAAAAAGCCTGAATAACTACAAAGGAAAAATGCCAATTACCAAGCAACATACTTACCTGGATGGGGTCAATGGGTTATCAAGAGGCCCATGGCCTAGGGAGGTGACTTCCATTGCACTTGGGAGGTGTGCCTCCCTAACGTCTTCCTAAAATGGGAGAGCGTACGTCATAATTTGTGGTAGTGGGGGCCTGCGTTCACGTAGCCCCTGATCAATTCCAATTACAATCTTTTTTACATGAGAATAACTGTAGTGTGAACTTCACAGTAGATTCTACAAGATATCCAATGAGGCCAAAACTATTGCTAATCATAATGCCCTGGGAGGCCAGGGAGCATAAACACAGTCGCCACCAATGAGGCTTTGGTTTCAATACCTACTAAAGAGGACTCAATTGAAAATACGACAATTGCAGAATAAACCATTTAGAATCTTGGCCAATTTGCAAATGTTGATTACTTTGCCACCTATTACTTATTCTGGAATTATGTTGTTTGTTTCCGAGCCACTTTTAAAGTTTTGATAGTAATAAATGCATTTCCCACACAATTAATATAAGGAACTGTCAGAAAAGAATAAAATACCATGCAATGCACTGTCCTAGGAAGAACTATCTAATTTTGTTCAATTTGCATCAGAAATGTCTGCTCCATGAAAAGTAGATTATTCTAGAAAATCTTTATCGCCTAAATATCTCCCTGTGACCCAATGAAAATATCGAAACAAAATTCAACACACAATTGAGTTCTGATTATAGGACAAAAAAAGTAAAAAAAAAAAAAACAATCCTACTAATTAGGCACATGGCACTTCAAATCCAAATTACATTATCTTCTTAAGCTTCTCATATAGCAACTACAACCTAAAGAATCATGCATTCAAATTTAAGAAATTCATACGCTACATTGTGATATTGTGTTCATGCACTACATTGTGATGTTGTGTCCACATGCTGTGCTGACATTGTATTTGTATGCTACAGTGTGAATGAAACACCCATGTAGCAAAATTTGATTGAAATTACCGCAATTAGAATATAAAATTCACTAAAAATTATTATGATATAGGAATTAACAATGATCATAGGTTCCCACCTAATAGCTAGTACCAGTTCTGGTCCTCTAAACATAACATATACAATTATCGTTTTTAGTCTAGTGTGATCCAAACCTCCATCCAAATGTATGTGAGTCTTGACAAAGAAAAGCCTCATCTGTGATTTAGCAGGGTGCGTCCAGCAGCCCATATAGTGGTGCAACACATGGGCGACACGTGAGGGTCCCAATAGCAAGCTCCTATGGTGGACCCTACTCCTCATAAAATTAATTTAATACCATTGTGGGTCAATGACCCACGTATCATATATTAAACTGATAAGAACAAATCCTACACTTGATCATAGCCAAAAGACCAAGAAAGGTATGCCTTGAATAGTCTTGCATACCTTTATTTATCTTTCTCCTCATCGCAGACATGCATTTCGCCTTTCGATGCGGGATTGAATAGAATTTACATAACCTGCCCTCGGCTGGGCCCCCATTACTGGGGAGTACAACTATATAACTCCTGAAGAAAATAAGATTATGCAGATGGCATAAGCATAAAATAGGAAAAACTTGAATGTTTTTGTACAGCATGAACAGAAACTACATTGTCATTCTTCACCTTTTGGCAGCTAAAAGGACGCTACTGGGTAATTTCTTTCAACCATGGAGAATAGTAGACTAAGACACTCTCTAAGGTATCCTCTACTCAGATAAGCAATATGGTAGAAACCCACTCAATGGCGCAAAAGGCATAGACAAAGAATCCTCATGAACCCATCCACTTAACGAGACAACACCAGCTGTCTTTGAAGGTTTAAATAAGAAGATTCAAAGTGTACTCTTCATCACCCATTTGCACTCAACAAGGACACCGATAGGCTCATACCTAAAGCACCTATAGGTATCAATGCTTTTCAAAATGAATAATTGGAATGAATATAGAAACCATATGGTTCCCTTGATTTCTTACCTGAGTTTTTGTATTGTCCACCACCTATTAGGACCACTTCATCTGTCTAGGACAAACAAACAAAATAATTGATAGCCTGAAATGCTAACCATTAGCATAGGTAAAGAGAGGTTAACCGCGGAAGTGTTAGCTTGTTGGGTTTTATTTATTTACTTTCTTTTTCTTAAAGATCCAATGGGCATGCTTCATAAGTTTGAAAATTACTCTAACAATACATGAGAAGCAATCGTTCCCACCCGTAAACCAAAGCAAATAAGTAAATAATATAAAAAAGTAGAAGAAAAACCAAAGGCAAATCTATCTTTCTTCAACTTTTTCTTTAGCCTTAATGCTTATGCCAGCCTCTGGCACTCCATGTTCTAGCATAGATTCATTTATTTTATGGTTGAACTTTGAACAAAAATTTAACACAAACATGTAGAACTTTAGAAGATGGCTTTCAATTTTTTTTCAAGGACTATCATTCTATGATTTGTTCTTTAGGCAAGAAGAAATGTCTTTTTCAATGAATGGAACTCATAGAAGGTTAAACTAGGGTGTTAAATTTAGACAATTGAGTAGTTTATTAGGCATCAAGAGTACTGTGGGAACTAATTAGTAAAGTGACGGTGAGGCACAGTGGTAAATGAGCAAGCAAATGACAAAATACAACTATAACAAAACGCAGTGCCTCTATAGTTGGGGTATTGAAATGTGAAGGTGCATACACCATTTAAACATTGCTCATCAAAGAAACTCTAAATGACCATAGACTGATGGCCAACAAATTGGAAATCAATTAACAATTAGGTAAGAAGAGAACTAAAACTTAAACTCAAACTTGCAGGCAAATGAAATATCAAACATATATTGCAGGCCTGTGCGACATAGTAGTAACTTTTAGCAAATAGACCTAGTGAATCCAACCATAGGTGTTAAGGGGTCAACATGATCATTAGCCTGAGATAAAGGTTGGAGGACCACCAATAGGTTTCCCAATGCTTTCTAATTTCTAACAATATTAACATCAAACAATAGCATATTGCACAATCGGAGGATTCACACACTCATTCTAACACTCATTCGCAAGCCCTCCATATTCAAAATGCAAGTGCTTAGTCCTCGCTTAAACTCTAGTTCATTTGCGACATAAAAATCAGATGAAGTTTGTGCAAAACCAGACAACAGCTAGATGATACCTCAGGCCTTGTAGCTTGTAAAATCTTCCTTTATCAGTTGTATCAACTCAATAAACTTTACCTCAAAGCAACAATATGCTGACAACCATCAGAAAAAAAAAAAGAATAGAACAAAACAAAACCTCGCTCCCCCTAAAACAAACAATAATCTTGGTTCAAAAATGAAAGCAAGAGCTTCATATTGTCAAATGAGACACACTTCCCAATCATATTACCATTTTACAGTAGAATAAAGGGTTTAAACTATACCTAAAAAAGAAAGCAAACAATAGCATACAACACAAAAAATACACGTTGAGAAGTAGACCCAAAAAAAAAATAACAAAACAAAACAGAACCCCCACACCTAAAAAAAAAAAAAGAAACAACAAGCTTGGCTCAAAAATCAAAGAAAGACTTTCATATTGTCAAATGAAACACGCTTCCCAATCATAATACCATGTTATAGTAGAACAAAAGATTTAAATTATGCCCAGAAATGAAGGCGAACAACATCATGCAATACACAAAAATACACAATAAAAATACAAACCATACCAGTTAAAAGTCAATGAGCCTCATAAGCCCTACCTCAATTACATCAACGTCAGCCATTTTTAATGGGTTGCCTTCATCAATTTTAACTACCTTCATTTTAGAGTTCTTTATGGCTTGAATAAGTGATATGATTGCCTTGCTCCATGGTTTTATCCATTAAAGAAGATACTAAACAATATATCAGCAAAAATGGTACCTTACCCATTAGCTAGCATTATGTTCGATTAAAGTTTCTAGACCCACATCGTGGTTATAACAATAAGCAAAACGCCAGAATAACTACAAAAGAAAAATGCCAATGACCAAGCAACATACTTAACTGGACGAGGTCAATGGGTGATCAAGAGGGCCCATGGCCTAGGGAGGTGACTTCCATTGCACTTCGAAGGTGTGCCTCCATAACGTCTTCCTACAGTGGGAGAGCATACATCATAATTTGTGGTAGTGGTGGTCTGCGTTCGCGCAGCCCCTGATCAATTCCAATTACAATCTTTTTCACATAAGAACAGCTGTAGTGCGAACTTCACAACAGATTCTACTAGATATCTGATTAGGCCACAACTATTGTTAATCATAATGCCCTGTAGGGCCGGCGAGGCCAGGGGGTATAAAAACAGTCACTGCTAACAAGGCTTTGGTTTCAGTACCTACTAAAGAATATCCAATCGAAAATATGGCAATTGCAGAATAAACCATTTAGAATCTTGGGCAATCTGCAAGGGTTGATTAATTTGCCACCCATTACCTATTCCGGAATTGTGTTATTTGTTTCCTAGCCACTTTTAAAGTTTTGACGATAATAAATGCATTTCCCACACAATTAATATAAGGTACTGTCAGAAAAGAATAAAATACCACACATTGCTCTCTCCTAGAAAGAGCTATCTAATTTTGTTCAATTTGCATCAGAAATGTCTGCTCCATGAAGAGTCGATCGTTCTAGAACATCTTTATCACCTAAATATCCCCCTGTGACCCAATGAAAATATTAAAATAAAATTCAACATACAATCGAGTTCTAATTATAGGACAAAAAAAGTAAAGAAACAATCCAAGTAATTAAACACATGACACTTTAGAACCATATTAAATTATCTTCTTAAGCATCTCATATAGCATTGGCTAGAGTGCTAAACTACAACCGAAAGAATCAAGGTTTGAAATTTAAGAAATTCATTCGCTACATTATAATATTGTGTTCACACGCTACATTGTGATGTTGTGTCCACATGCTATGTTGACATTGTGTTTGTATGCTACATTGTGAATGAAACACCCATATAGCAAAATATGATTGAAATTGCCACAATTAGCATATAAAATTCACTAAAAATTATTATGATGTAGGAACTAGTGGTGCAGCACATGGGCGACGCCTGAGGATCCCAATAGCAAGCTCCTGTGGTGGACCTGCCCTTAAAAAAATTAATTTAATATCATTGTGGGTCACTGAGCCACGTATTAGATATTAAACTGATAAGAACAGATACTACACTTGATCTTAGCTAAAAGGCCGAGAAAGGTATGGCTTGAATAGCCTTACACACCTTTATTTATTTTTCTCCTCATCCCAGACGCGCATTTCGCCATTCGATGTGGGACTGAATGGAATTTACATCACCTGCCCTCAGGTGGGCCCTCATTACTGGGGAGTATAACTAGATAACTCCTAAAGAAAATAATATTATGTAGATGGCATAAGAGCAAAATAGGAAAAACTTGCACGTTTCGTACAGCAAGAATAGAAACTACATTGCCATTCTCTACTTTTTGGTAGTAAATGATCGTTGCTGGATAATTGCATTCAACCATAGAGAATAGTAGACCAAGACACCCACTGAGGTATCCTCTACTCATATAGGCTATATGGTATACACCTACTCAATGACGTAAAAGCCATTGACCAAGAATCCTAATGAACCCATCCACTTAATGCGACAACATCAGCAGTCTTTGAAGGTTTAAAATAAGAAGATTCAAAGTGTACTCTTCATCACCCATTTACACTCAACAAGGACACCGATAGGTTAATACCTAAAGCACCTATAGGTATCAACGCTTTTCCAAATGAATAATTGGAACGAATATACAAACCATATGGTTCTCTTGATTTCTTACCTGAGTTTGTGTATTGTCTACCATCTATTAGGACCACTTCTTCTGTCTAGGACAAATAAACAAAATAATTGATAGCCTAAAATCCTAACCATTAGCACAGGTAAAGAGAGGTTAAGAGCAGAAGTGTTGGCTTATTGGGTTTTATTTGTTTATATTTTTTTCTTAAAGATCAAATAGGCGTGCTTTATAAGATCGACAATTTGTCCAACAATACATGAGGAGCAACCGTTCCCACCCTTAAACCAAACCAAATAAATAAATAATATAAAAAAGTAGATGAAAAAACCAAAGGAAAATCCATTTTACCTTAACCGTTTATTTCACCTTAGTGCTAATGCCAGCCTTTGGCACTCCATGTTCTAGTAAAAATCCGTTTATTTTATGCATGAGCATCAATTTGAGACCAAAAATTTAACATAAACATGTAGAATTTTAGAAGATGGCTTTTAATTTGTTTTTAAGGACCATCTTTCTCTAATCTATTCTTTAGGTAAGGCAAAAAGTTCTTTCAAATGAATGGAACTCATGGACGGTCAAAAGAGAGTGTTAAATTTAGACAATTGAAGAGTTCGCCAGGCATCAAGAGTACTATGGGAACTAATCAGTAAAGTGACGCTGAGGCAAAGTGGTACATGAGCAAGCAAACAACAAAATACAACTATAACAACAAGTGGTGCCTCCATAGATTGGGTTGTGAAATGTGAAGGTGCATACAGCGTTTAAACATTGCTCATCCAAGAAACTCTAAATGACCATAGACTCATAGCCAATAAATTGGAAATCAATTCATAATCAGGTAAGAAGAGAATTAAAACTCAAACTCAAACTCAAACTTGCGGTCAAATGAATAATCAAACATACATTGCCAACCTATGCAATATATTAGTAACTTTCAGCAAATACTCCTAGAGAATCCAACCATTAGAGCTAATGGGTCAACTTGACCAAAAGCCTGTGATAAAGGTTGGAGGACCACCAATACGTTTCCCAAAGCTTTCTAATTTCTAACAATATTAACATCAAACAAGAGCATACTATGCAACAGGAGGATTCACACACTCATTCTAACACTCAATCACAAGCTCTCCATATTCAAAAAGCAAGTGCTTAGTCCTCGCTGAAACTCTAGTTCATCTAAGTATGACATAAAACTCAGATAAAGTCTACGTAAAATCGTACAATAGCCAGATAATGCCTCAAGCCTTGTAGCTTGTAAAATCTTCCTTTATCAGTTGTACCAACTCAATAAACTTTACCTGAAAGCAACCACATGCTGACGATGACACAAAAAAAAAAGAATAGAAAAAAACATAACCCCCCTCCCCCTAAGACAAAGAACAAGCATGGTTCATATCGTCAAATGAAACACACTTCCCAATCATAATACCATTTTACAGCAGAATAAAGGGT
Source organism: Carnegiea gigantea (assembly GCA_029747015.1). Classification (NCBI taxonomy): domain Eukaryota; kingdom Viridiplantae; phylum Streptophyta; class Magnoliopsida; order Caryophyllales; family Cactaceae; genus Carnegiea; species Carnegiea gigantea. The sequence continues at coordinate 43,223 of JAKOGI010001246.1, read as the reverse complement.
TTAAACTATACTCAGAAAAGAAAGCAAACAATAGCATACAGCACACGAAAATACACATTGGTAAGTACCCTAAAAAAATAACAATACCAAACAGAACCCCAACACCCAAAAAAAAACCAAACAAGCTTGGCTCAAAAATCAAAGAAAGACATTCATATCGTTAAATGAAACACACATCCCAATGATAATACCATTTTATAGTAGAACAAAAGGTTTAAATTATACCCAGAAAAGAAAGCAAACAACATCGTACAATACACGAAAATACACAATACAAACAAAAACCATACCACTTAAAAGTCAATAAGCCTCATAAGCCCTACCTCAGTTACATCAACGTCAGCCATTTTTAATAGGTTGCCTTCACTGATTTTAACCACCTGCATTTTCGAGTTCTTTATAGCTTGAATAAGTGATATGATTGCCTTGCTCCCCAGTTTTATCCATTAAAGAAGATACTAAACAATATATCAGCAAGAATAGTACCTTAACCATTGGCTAGCATTATGTTTGATTAAAGTTTCCAGACCCACATCATGGTTATAACAATAAGCAAAAAAGAGAAATGCCATTGACCAAGCAACATACTTACTTAGACGGGGTCAATAGGTGATCAAGGGGGCCCATGGCCTAGGGAGGTGACTTCCATTACACTTAGGAGGTCTACCTGCTTAACGCCTTCATAAAGTGGGAAAGCGTACATCATGATTTGTGGTAATGGGGGCCTGCGTTTGTGCAGCCCCTGATAAACTCCAATTATGATATTTTTCACATGAGAACAGTTGTAGTGTGAACTTCACAATAGATTCTACAAGATGTCTGATGAGGCCACAACTGTTACCAATCATAATGTCTGCAGGGCCAGGGAGATTGGAGGCGTAAAAATAGTCACCACTAACAGGGCTTTGGTTTCAATACCTACTAAAGAGAATTCAATCGAAAATATGACAATTGCAGAATAAACCATTTAGAATTTTGGGCAATCTGCAAATGTTGATTACTTTGCCACCTATTAGCAATTCCAGAATTATGTTATTTGTTTCCTAGTGACTTTTAATGTTTTGATGATAATAAAAGCATTTCCCACACAATTAATAGAAGGTACCATCGGAAAAGAATAAAATTCCATGTAATGCACTGTCCTAGAAAGAACTATCTAATTTTGTTCAATTTGCTTCAGAAATGTCTACTCCACGACGAGTTGATCATTCTAGAACATCTTTATCGCCTAAATATATCCCTGTGTCCCAATGAAAATACCAAAACAAAATTCAACACACAATCAAGTTCTAATTATAGGACCAAAAAAAAGCAAAGAAACAATCCTAGTAATTAGGCACATGGCTCTTCAGATCCAAATTAAATTATCTTCTTAAGCTTCTCATATAGCATTGGCTGGAGTGCTGAACAACAACCAAAAGAATCAAGGTTTCAAATTTAAGAAATTTAAGAATCAAGGCACATGGCGCTACATTGTGATATTATGTTCACATGCTACATTGTGATGTTGTGTCCACTTGCTATGCTGACATTGTGTTTGTATGCTACACCATGAATGAAACACCCATATAGCAAAATTTGATTGAAATTACAGCAATTAGCATATACAATTCAGTAAAAATTATTATGATGTCAGAACTAACAATGATCATAGGTCCTCACTTAATAACCAGTACCAATTTTGGTCCTCTAGACATAACATATACAATCATCATTTTTAGTCTAGTGTGATCCAAACTTCCATCCAAATGTATATGAGTCTTAATAAACAAAAGCCTTATCTGTGATTTAACGGGGTACGCTCGGCCCATATAGTTGTGTAACACATGCGCGACGACTGAGGGTCCCAATAGCAAGCTCCTATGGTGGAGCATGCCCCCTCAAAAAATTAATTTAATATCATTGTGGGTCAATGATCCACGTATCAGATATTAAACTAATAAGAATAGATACTACCCTTGATCTAAGCTAAAAGGCTGAGAAAAGTATGCCTTGAATATTCTTGCATACCTTTATTTATTTTTCTCCTCATCCCAGACACGTATTTTTCCTTTTAACGTGGGAGAGAATAGAATTTACATCATCTGCCCTTAGGTGGGCCCTCATTACTGGGGAGTATAACTATATAACTCCTAAAGAAAATAAGATTATACAGATGCCATAAGCACAAAATAGGAAAAACTTGCATGTTTTTGTGTAGCAAGAACAGAAACTGCATTTCCATTCTCCGCTTTTTGCCCGCTAAATGGTTGCTGCTGGGTAATTTCTTTCAACCATGGAGAATAGTAGACTAAGACACCCACTAAGGTATCCTCTACTCATATAGGCTATCTGGTATACACTTACTCGATGACGTAAAAGCCATTGACCAAGAATCCTAATGCACCCATCCACTTGAGGTGACAACCCCAATGGTCTTTGAAGGTTTAAAATAAGAAGCTTCAAAGTGTACTCTTCATCATCCATTTGCACTCAACTAGGACACCGATAGGTTAATACCTAAAGCACCTATAGGTGTTAATGCTTTTCAAAATGAATAATTAGAACGAATATGCAAAGCATATGGTTCTCTTGATTTCTTACCTGAGTTTGTGTATTGTCTACCATCTATTAGGACCACTTCATCTGTCTATGAAAACAAACAAAATATTTGATAGCCTAAAATCCTAACCGTTAGCATAGGTAAAGAGAGGTTAAGAGCAGAAGTGTTGGCTTGTTGGGTTTTACTTTTTTATGCTTTTTCCTTTAAGATCAAATCGGCATGCTTCATAAGATCGACAATTTTTTCCAATAATACATGAGGAGCAACCTTTCCCACCCGTAAACCAAACCAAATAAATAAATAATATAAAAAAGTAGAAGAAAGAACCAAAGTCAAATCTATTTTGCCTTAACTGTTTATTACGCCTTAGTGCTAATGCCAACCTTTAACACTCCACATTCTAGCGCAAATCTGTTTATTTTATGCTTGAACTTCTATTTGAGGCCAAAAATTTAACACAAACACGTAGAATTTTAGAAGGTAGCTTTTAATTTGTTTTCAACAACCATCAATCTCTGATCTATTCTTTAGGTAAGACAAAATGTTCTTTCCAATGAATGCAACTCATGGAAGGTTAAACGAGAGTGTTAAATTTAGACAATTGAATAGTTAGATAGGCATCAAGAGTACTATGGAAAGTAATTAGTAAAGTGACGCTAAGGCTGTTCATCTTAAATTTATACCGCAAGTGAACGGTGTAGCTGTCGCTAGCATACGGCAAGTACGGGTCGTATTCCACATAGAACTTGGTTCTAATTACTAAAACTAATTAGAATACTCAATCTAGGCGATCACAATTGTTGATTGAGAATTAAACTAAGGAAAATTCTAACGTCTAAGTAATGAAATAAACAGCAGAATGAGAAACATCTAGGTTGGAATTAACAGCACGACTATGCCAGTTAATCAATTATTAACCCCTCCAAACAAACCCAAGCATGCATTACGAGTGGATAGATCGTCAGTTAGGCACATCTCCTACCTCTCTCGAGGATCAAAGACTAATCCTACAACTATAGTCACCTATTCTCATGGGACTAAAAGCCGAAGAATTACAAGGTTTACAATCTCGAATCCCAATTAGAATCTTAATTATTTTCATATTAAAACCCTAATTGTCTACTAAGTTGCACTAAGTAAAGGTTTCGTCTCTCAACGTTCCCATAAACCCTAATAAAAATAGATGAATGCTCTTTTAAGCAATTCATCGAGCATGTGACGTGCATAGTAGAAATCGCAAACAAACAAGGGAAAAGTAAGGGTTAGGGCTAATCTATAATTCAACAACACATAGTCGGCATTAATCCCAACCCAAGTGGGGAGATTTAGCCCAGAATCATCTTTTTAACAACAACCACATTATTCAATTCAATAACCATAACAAACCCTAAAATAATCAAGAACAAGAGAGGAGAATTGAGAGAAAAGAACCTGGAATTAATCGAATGAATTGAAGCAGAGTAATCTTCAATCCAATAATGAGATCCAAAAGTATAATAAACGAAGTTATAAAATCATCTAAGCAAAGCTATGGGAAAGAAACTTGAGAGAGAAAACTCAACATAGAACTAAGCATAAATAAAAAAATTGCTAAACATAACCCGTGATCGAAACTTAAAGGCGGCCACTCCAGGGGTAGCATGGCCGTGCCTGGTGGCACGGCCACCCCGTGCCATTTCTCTGCCCTGTTCTTCCAACGTTGTGTGCTCGGCACGGGCATGCTGCATGGCACGGTGCTCCTATGCCCTTCTCTTGTCCGCGTCTCGACCGCTCCTCTGCCTTGAAACGCGTTCCCTTAGCCCTCCTTTCTACCACTACTAGCATATCTTTTCGTCTTTCCCGTGAAAACTCTTGAAACACAAAATGTCGTAATATAAGCGCAATTTACACTGAATAAGGCTGATTTGACCCTTCCCTTAGTAAGATTGGACATGAAAACACTGAGAGAAGGGGCCGATTAAGGGCTAAAATGAGGTCAAAGTAGAGGTTCATCACCCCCCCATGCTTGTCGCTTGCTTGTCCCCCAGCAAGACTACTCTTGAAAGATCCCTCTAAACACACCCTCTTCAAGGAAGGGATGATAAATCAACAAATCACGCCAATTCATGCGTTAGAGGTGGCCAAGTTAAGGCGTGAAAAGTAATCTTGATAAAACATATACAATGCCATCCATAAATCACCCTACCCAAATGAGACACCCCGAACACCCCAATGTTGAAACACATAGTATGACAGGGCTTTCCTCAACAAATGGTGAGTAAGCAAGACTGGTAGGACCTCACTTTAGGGCAAAGTGGAACCCTCCCCTCAATGTGTTTGGAGTCTATAACAAGGATCCGCTCAATACTTCAACCAATTAGGCAAACTACCATATGCTTGGTAAAGTTCTCAATTCTCAACCACTTGGTGCAAAATACAATATGTCGATCATGAGGACTTGTAATAAAGGGCGTAATGGGGCTAAGGTAAAGGGTGAGAAGTGGAAAAATTTAGGGAAAGTGGAACTATTAGTCAAAAGACTAGGGAGCGAGAACACTTCCACAACCAACGCTAAGATTACCACTTCATGCCATAATTGCAAATTGAGCAACAACCCCATAAAAACCTCAAAGGAGGAGTCAAACATGCTTATTGCAACGGCCCCATGCTAACCACTTTATTCTCAACTTCTCGACTTTTTTTTTCGTTTTTTTCCTTTTATTTCTTTTTCTTTGAGAAGTAAAAATAGATACATATGGGTAGCGTTGGAAACATAAAAATCAATTCGCAATTTCCCCAAAAACGAGCCACTAGTATTGTACCTGAAATGAATCAACTTCCCAAACATACCTAACTACCATGTGGAAGTGCCGCTCCACTAGACCTCAACAAGGGTGAATAGAGTATACATAGGCCAAATGTGCAGTGGATGGGGTGCAACAACAAAGACATGGGGAAGGCACAAAGGGCTAGCAAGGGAGGTGGTACACAACAACGGGTGGCTTTTTGGCTTATGTGGCTATGTGAACAAAGATTGCCTCAGTCATATCGATACATGCAAATGCTAAATGCGGTTTCAAAGAGAACAAGACCAAGTTCTAGAGATGCATCATGGAGGAGTCACACATGAAAGGAAGCAGAGACTATATATAATGAATACTCATTAGGCTCAAAAATCTCTCGTGTAAACCTACCACAGTCAAGTGACTTACTCCAACATATGCCCCACTCATCAAGGTCGGTTAGGTCAAACCACATGAGTCGCAGGGGTAATTGGTATGCAACATAGGGCAGAGAAACAACAGATGCCAAGGCCAAACATGATTTTCATAAAACTCACACCAAGACAAGCCATACCTCAACACATAAATCAACATGGTCGATCAATCATCACCTCTTTCATTCCCATCATAAGAGGGGTTTTCACAAACACTTTTGTTTTCTTTTTTTTTCAAAAGTAATAAGGTTAACTAAGAAAGCGATAAAACATATAAAGGATAATGAAGAGTAGGGTGAGAGATAGTACTTGGAAAGCTTATGAATGCTCAACTCAATCACTTCTCCTTTTATGATGCAAAATCTAACCTACATGCTCTAAATTACATGCCCTAATAAATGATAAATGTAAAAATAACCCAGTGAAACTATATAAAGTCCTATCTATATGATGCGAATGCAAGTGATGTCATTCATCCCACGCCCCAAGTCCATAATTTTACCCAAAGAGCTGTAAGCACGCCCCCATGCTTGAGACTGTCATTGTCCTCAATGAAAAAGACATACAGAAAGCCAAGCGAAAGGAGGAACTAAGAACGCCTAGGGGAAAAAAAAGGGTGGGCGGGCGGGAAAGAAAAACATACCTTTTTTTTCAAAAGCAGGTAAATGTTGGGGTTGCTTCCCAAGAAGCGCTTGTTTAAGATCCTTAGCATGACTCTTTTCTCCAAATATTAGATGGTAACGATGCGCGAGGTGGCCTGGGGGAGGTATGGAAATATGAAGTAGAATCTTTGACCTCCCCAGTACAAGCAGAAGTGGTCGTGAAATGAATCGGGACGGCCACAGAGAAAGTAGAAGAACCTCCAAGCAGTATGTGAGGTCCCCCATTTCCATCGAATATCTCAACCCTAGAAACAGCATCAAAGGGGAAAATAGGGATAGGCTCCTTAGAAGGTGAAGGGAGGATAGGCACGGTGTGAGAGGAGGGAAACTAAAATCCACCCTCTCCCCACATATAGTGAAGGACATGGTGCTTGTCTGCACATCAATTACTGTCCCCACGGTCGCAAGGAATGGCCAACCTAAGATGAGTGGGGTCAGAAAGTCCTCATCTATGTTAAGAGCGGTGAAATCACAGGGGATAAGGAACTTGCCCACCTGGACTGGGACATCCTCCAGAATGCCAACAGGTTGCCTGGTAGAGCAGTCTGCTAGCTGAATAGTCATGCTGGTGGGCGTGACGTCCCCTAGTTGCAGCTTCTTGTAGAGAGAGCAGCATGAGGCTCATGCTGGCGCCCAGATCGTAAAGGGCTCTCTCAATCTGCATATCCCTTATGCAGCATGGGATAGAGAAACTGCCAGGATCCTGCAGTTTTGATGGCGACTGCCTCTGTAAGACCGCGCTGCAGGACCCACCAATGGGAGCCACTGAAGCTTCCCCAAGTTCTTCCTTCTTAGACAGGAGCTCTCTCAAAAACTTCAAATGGGCAAGTGCGTCCTTGAGAGCTTCCAGGAAGGGGCTACTGACATAAATTCAGCGTAGGGTATCCAGGAATCGCGCGAATCTAGGTTCAAGTTGAGATAGCTTAGACCATGCCGGTCTTTGAGGGAAAGGCACTGGGGGCTGGTAAGTACGAGCGAGAGGTGGAGGACTAGGGTCCCCAACAGAACTCAGATTCTCTTCTTTCTTTTTCCCTTTCCTGCAGAATCAGGAATTGGAACTACCTCCTGAAGAACCATCATCGGGCTCTCCTCTAACCCCTCTCCCATTGTGGAGATGGCATTAGCGTGACCTCGAAGGTTAGTCTCGGGCTGGCATGGCAGATGTCCCTGAGGCTAGGACAGGTGGCTCACCTGTTGGGTGATCTGGGCGATCTATGTGTCTATCGTCTTCTGATGGGTGGCCATGGCATCGACCCTAGAGGTCATTAGGTTGATTGACTCACTAAGAGTCTCGTTGGTCTTAGTTTTGTTCGCTATGAAGCGCTCTATGAGACTCTCCAGGTAGGACTTGGGTTCAGGAGGAGGATGAGGGGGTGGATTGTAGGGAGCTCTGTTGTGGAAGCCAGGTGGCTGGATAGAGCTCTGAGGATGAGGGTTGGGGTTCTTGTAAAGAGAATTTGGGTGACTCTTCCAACCCTGGCTATAGGTGGTGGGGTGGGGTTATTTTGTGGTGGAGGGTTGTGGCTATGGAAAGCGTTGACGTGTTCAAAGCTATGAGGAGCATTGTAACACTCAATGGAGGTATAACCCTGTACACCACATGCCTTACAATACGCATAGGCCCCGATTGATGACCCCACAGAAGTGACTGATGCGGTAGCCACTCTATCCACTCACTATGCTAGGGCGTCCACCCTGCTAGCCTGGAGTGTCAAAGCATCCACCTCGTGTCTGCCACCGCCCCTCTCGGGCGTGGCTCTCTCACTCAACCAGTGATAATTGTTGGAAGCCATCTCTTCCAACAATGCCTTCGCTACTTCAATAGACTTGCCCATGAGAGCATCCCCCGCTGCACCATCGACAGAAATTTTCAGTGACCGCTCCAACCCATTATAGAAGGTTTGGATTAGGAGCTAATCAGGAACTCCACGGTGGGGGCACTGTTGTTGGAGGTCTTTGAACCTCTCTCATGCCTCGTAGAGGGACTCCCCATCCTGCTGGGTGAAGGATATGATGTCCGTCCTCAGCTTGGCAGTCTTGTTAGGTGGGAAGTACTTGCTGAGGAACGCCTTACAGTGAACCTCCCAGGTGGTGAACGAGTTGGGTTCGTCGTTCTGCAGCCAGTCACTAGCCCTATCCCTTAGTGAGAATGGGAAGAGCCTCAGTAAAATCGCATTGGTGGTCACCCCTTTAAGCTTGATGGTGTCACACTTCGTGAGGAATTTGCGAAGGTACACGTTGGGGTTGTCAGAGGCGTGGCCGCCGAGCTGGTCCCGCTCCACGAAGGTGATGAGCGCGGGACTGAGTTCGAAGTTGTTGGCTTCGACCGTTGGGTTTACAATAGATGATGTGATACCCGACGCTTGTAGCAGGGCGTAATCACGCAATACCCTCGGGTCTTGCCCTGCCATCACTGCTTCTGCTTTCTTCCTCCTTCTCACTTCTCCGCTGCACCTGCGCGCTACTGCTTCTATCTCAGGATCCAATGGGATAAGGTCTTGATCCTTTTGACTCCTCCTGTGTATACAAAACAAAACACTACCACGGCGTAAACAGTTTCTAGCAAGAATAGGAAGAACGATAAACTAAAACAAGAAAAGGAAAGCAAAAGAAAAGCCCAGTCTAGAGTATTCGAATCGACTCTAATATTAGAAGGCGCAAGTTTCCAAGCAACGACGTCAAAAACTTGTTCATCTTAAATTTATACCGCAAATGCACGGTGTAGCTGTAGCTAGCATACGGCAAGTACGAGTCGTATTCCACAGGGAACTTGGTTCCAATTACTAAAACTAATTAGAATACTCAATCTAGGCGATCACAATTGTTGATTGAGAATGAAAATAAGGGAAATTCTAACGTCTAAGTAGTGAAATAAACAGCAGAATGAGAAACACCCAGGTTGGAATTAACAACACGACTATGCTAGTTAATCAATTATTAACCCCTCCAAACAAACCCAAGCATGCATTACGAGTGGATAGATCGTCAGTTAGGTCCATCTCCTCCCTCTCTCGGTGGTCGAAGACTAATCCTACAGCTATACTCTCCTATTCTCATGGGACTAAAAGTTGAAGGATTACAAGGTTTACAATCTCGAATCGCAATTAGGATCTTAATTATTTTCATATTAAAACCCTAATTGTCTACTAAGTTGCACTAAGTAAAGGTTTCGTCTCTCAACGTTCCCATAAACCCTAGTAAAAATAGATGAATGCTCTTTTAAGCAATTCATTGAGCATGTGACGTGCATAGTAGAAATCGCAAACAAACAAGGGAAAAGTAAGGGTTAGGGCTAATCCATAATTCAACAACACATAGTCGGCATTAATCCCAACCCAAGTGGGGAGAAAGTAGAAGAACCTCCAAGCAGTATGTGAGGTCCCCCATTTCCATCGAATATCTCAACCCTAGAAACAGCATCAAAGAGGAAAATAGGGATAGGCTCCTCAGAAGGTGAAGGGAGGATGGGCACGGTGTGAGAGGAGGGAAACTAAAATCCACCCTCTCCCCACATATAGTGAAGGACATGGTGCTTGTCTGCACATCAATTACTGTCCCCACGGTCGCAAGGAATGGCCAACCTAAGATGAGTGGGGTCAGAAAGTCCTCATCCATGTTAAGAGCGGTGAAATCACAGGGGATAAGGAACTTGCCCACCTGGACTGGGACATCCTCCAGAATGCCAACAGGTTGCCTGGTAGAGCAGTCTGCTAGCTGAATAGTCATGCTGGTGGGCGTGACGTCTCCTAGTTGCAGCTTCTTGTAGAGAGAGCAGCATGAGGCTCATGCTGGCGCCTAGATCGTAAAGGGCTCTCTCAATCTGCATATCCTTTATGCAGCATGGGATAGAGAAACTGCCAGGATCCTGCAGTTTTGATGGCGACTGCCTCTGTAAGACCGCGCTGCAGGACCCACCAATGGGAGCCACTGAAGCTTCCCCAAGTTCTTCCTTCTTAGACAGGAGCTCTCTCAAAAACTTCAAATGGGCAAGTGCGTCCTTGAGAGCTTCTAGGAAGGGGCTACTGACATAAATTCAGCGTAGGGTATCCAGGAATCGCGCGAATCTAGGTTCAAGTTGAGATAGCTTAGACCATGCCGGTCTTTGAGGGAAAGGCACTGGGGGCTGGTAAGTACGAGCGAGAGGTGGAGGACTAGGGTCCCCAACAGAACTCAGATTCTCTTCTTTCTTTTTCCCTTTCCTGCAGAATCAGGAATTGGAACTACCTCCTGAAGAACCATCATCGGGCTCTCCTCTAACCCCTCTCCCATTGTGGAGATGGCATTAGCGTGACCTCGAAGGTTAGTCTCGGGCTGGCATGGCAGATGTCCCTGAGGCTAGGACAGGTGGCTCACCTGTTGGGTGATCTGGGCGATCTATGTGTCTATCGTCTTCTGATGGGCGGCCATGGCATCGACCCTAGAGGTCATTAGGTTGATTGACTCACTGAGAGTCTCGTTGGTCTTGGTTTTGTTTGCTATGAAGCGCTCTATGAGACTCTCCAGGTAGGACTTGGGTTCAGGAGGAGGATGAGGGGGTGGATTGTAGGGAGCTCTGTTGTGGAAGCCAGGTGGCTGGATAGAGCTCTGAGGATGAGGGTTGGGGTTCTTGTAAAGAGAATTTGGGTGACTCTTCCAACCCTGGCTATAGGTGGTGGGGTGGGGTTATTTTGTGGTGGAGGGTTGTGGCTATGGAAAGCGTTGACGTGTTCAAAGCTATGAGGAGCATTGTAACACTCAATGGAGGTATAACCCTGTACACCACAGGCCTTACAATACGCATAGGCCCCGATTGATGACCCCACAGAAGTGACTGATGGGATAGCCACTCTATCCACTCACTATGCGAGGGCGTCCACCCTGCTAGCCTGGAGTGTCAAAGCATCCACTTCGTGTCTGCCACCGCCCCTCTCGGGCGTGGCTCTCTCACTCAACCAGTGATAATTGTTGGAAGCCATCTCTTCCAACAATGCCTTCGCTACTTCAATAGACTTGCCCATAAGAGCATCCCCCGCTGCACCATCGACAGAAATTTTCAGTGACCGCTCCAACCCATTATAGAAGGTTTGGATTAGGAGCTAATCAGGAACTCCACGGTGGGGGCACTGTTGTTGGAGGTCTTTGAACCTCTCTCATGCCTCGTAGAGGGACTCCCCATCCTGCTGGGTGAAGGATATGATGTCCGTCCTCAGCTTGGCAGTCTTGTTAGGTGGGAAGTACTTGCTGAGGAACGCCTTACAGTGAACCTCCCAGGTGGTGAACGAGTTGGGTTCGTCGTTCTGCAGCCAGTCACTAGCCCTATCCCTTAGTGAGAATGGGAAGAGCCTCAGTAAAATTGCATTGGTGGTCACCCCTTTAAGCTTGATGGTGTCACACTTCGTGAGGAATTTGCGAAGGTACACGTTGGGGTTGTCAGAGGCGTGGCCGCCGAGCTGGTCCCGCTCCACGAAGGTGATGAGCGCGGGACTGAGTTCGAAGTTGTTGGCTTCGACCGTTGGGTTTACAATAGATGATGTGATACCCGACGCTTGTAGCAGGGCATAATCACGCAATACCCTCGGGTCTTGCCCTGCCATCACTGCTTCTGCTTTCTTCCTCCTTCTCACTTCTCCGCTGCACCTGCGCGCTACTGCTTCTATCTCAGGATCCAATGGGATAAGGTCTTGATCCTTTTGACTCCTCCTGTGTATACAAAACAAAACACTACCACGGCGTAAACAGTTTCTAGCAAGAATAGGAAGAACGATAAACTAAAACAAGAAAAGGAAAGCAAAAGAAAAGCCCAGTCTAGAGTATTCGAATCGACTCTAATATTAGAAGGCGCAAGTTTCCAAGCAACGACGTCAAAAACTTGTTCATCTTAAATTTATACCGCAAATGCACGGTGTAGCTGTAGCTAGCATACGGCAAGTACGAGTCGTATTCCACAGGGAACTTGGTTCCAATTACTAAAACTAATTAGAATACTCAATCTAGGTGATCACAATTGTTGATTGAGAATGAAAATAAGGGAAATTCTAACGTCTAAGTAGTGAAATAAACAGCAGAATGAGAAACACCCAGGTTGGAATTAACAACACGACTATGCTAGTTAATCAATTATTAACCCCTCCAAACAAACCCAAGCATGCATTACGAGTGGATAGATCGTCAGTTAGGTCCATCTCCTCCCTCTCTCGGTGGTCGAAGACTAATCCTACAGCTATACTCTCCTATTCTCATGGGACTAAAAGTCGAAGGATTACAAGGTTTACAATCTCGAATCGCAATTAGGATCTTAATTATTTTCATATTAAAACCCTAATTGTCTACTAAGTTGCACTAAGTAAAGGTTTCGTCTCTCAACGTTCCCATAAACCCTAGTAAAAATAGATGAATGCTCTTTTAAGCAATTCATCGAGCATGTGACGTGCATAGTAGAAATCGCAAACAAACAAGGGAAAAGTAAGGGTTAGGGCTAATCCATAATTCAACAACACATAGTCGGCATTAATCCCAACCCAAGTGGGGAGATTTAGCCTAGAATTATCTTTTTAATAACAACCACATTATTCAATTCAATAACCATAACAAACCCTAAAATAATCAAGAACAAGAGAGGAGAATTGAGAGAAAAGAACCTAAAATTAATCGAATGAATTAAAGTGGAGTAATCTTCAATGAGATCCAAAAGTATAATAAACGAAGTCCTAAAATCATCTAAGCACAGCTATGAGAAAGAAACTTGAGAGAGAAAACTAAACAAAGAACTAAGCATAAACTAAAAAAAACCGCTAAACATAACCCGCGATCGAAACTTACAGGCAGCCACTCCAGAGGTGGCACGGCCGTGCCTGGTGGCACGGCCACCCTGTGCCGTTTCTTTGCCCTGTTCTTCCGACGTTGTGTGCTTGGCACGGGCGTGCTGTATGCCACGATGCTCCTGTGCCCTTCTCCTGACCACATCCCGACCTCTCTTCTGCCTTGAAACGCGTTCCCTTAGCCCTCTTTTCTACCAATACTAGCATATCTTTTCGTCTTTCTGGCGAAAACTCCTGAAAACACGAAATGTCGTAATATAGGCGCGATTTACACTAAAGGAGGCTAATGACCCTTCCCTTAGTAAGATTGAACATGAAAACACTGAGAGAAGGGGTCGATTAGGGGCTAAAATGAGGTCAAAATAGAGGTTCATCAAAGGCAAAGTGGTACATGAGCAAGCAAATGCCAAAATACAACTATAACAACACGTGGTGCCTCCATAGATTGGGTTGTGAAATGTGAAGGTGCATACAGGGTTTAAACATTGCTCATCCAAGAAACCCTAAATGACTATAGACTTATAGCAAATAAATTGGAAATCAATTCATAATCAGGTAAGGAGAGAAGTAACACCCAAACTCAAACTTGCTGTCAAATGAAATATCAAAATACATTGCAAACTTGTGCGATATAGAAGTTACTTATCGCAAATAGACCTGCAGAATCCAACCATAAGTGCTAAGGGGCCAATTTAATCAGAAGCCTGAGATGCAGGTTGGAGGACCACCAATACGTTTACCAATGCTTTCTAATTTCTAATAATCAACATCAAACAATAGCATACTGTGCAATAGGAGGATTCACACACTCATTCTAACACTCAATCACAAGCTCACCATATTCAAAATGCAAATGCTTAGTCCTTGCTGAAACTCTTGTTCATCTAAGTATCACATAAAACTTAGATGGAGTTTGTGTAAAACCAGACGATCGCCAGATAATGCCTCAGGCCTTGTAGCTTGTAAAATCTTCCTTTATCATTCGCATCAACTCAATAAACTTTACCTCAATGCAACAACATGCTGATCATCACACAAAAGAAAAAAATAAGCATAGAACAAAACAAAACCCCATTCCCCCTAAAACAAATAACAAGCTTGGTTCAAAAATGAAATAAAGACCTTCATATCGTCAAATGAAACACACTTCCCAATCATAATACCATTTTATTGTAGAATAAAGGGTTTAAACTATACCGAGAAAAGAAAGCAAACAATAGCATATAGCATATGAAAATACACGCTGTCAAGCACACCCAAAAAAAAAAAAAACAAAACAAAAGAGAACCCCCAAACCCAGAAAAAAAAAAACCCCCCAACAAGCTTGGCTCAAAAATCAACATTGTACCCAGAAAAGAAAGCAAACAACATCGTGCAATACACAAAAATACACAATATAAACACAAACCATACCACTTAAAAGTCAATGAGCCTCGTAAGCCCTACCTCAGTTACATCAACGTCTGCCATTTTTAATGGGTTGCTTTCATCAATTTTAACTACCTACATTTTAGAGTTCTTTATAGCTTGAATAAGTGATACGATTGCCTTACTCCATGGTTTTATCCATTCAAGAAGATACTAAACAATATCTCAACAAGAATGGTACCTTACCCATTAGCTAGCATTGTGTTTGGTTATTGCTTCCAGACCCACATCATGGTTATAACAATAAGCAAGAAACTGGAATAACTACAAAAGAAAAATTCCAATGACTAAGCAACATATTTACCTGGACAGGGTCAATTGGTGATCAAGAGGGCCCACGGCCTAGGCAGGTGGCTTCCATTGTACTTGGAAGGTGTGCCTATCTAAAATCTTCTAAAAGTAGGAGAGCGTACGTCATAATTTGTGGTAGTGGGGGCCTGCATTCGCGCAGCCGCTAACCAATTCCAATTATAATCTTTTTCATATGAGAACAGCTGTAGTGTGAACTTCACAATAGATTCTACAAGATATCTGATGAGGCCACAACTATTGGTAATCATAATGCCTGCAGGTCCTGGGAGGTCGGGGGTATAAAAACAGTCGCCACTAACAAGGCTTTGGTTTCAATACCTGCTAAAGTGGATTCAATCGAAAATATGACACTTGCAGAATAAACCATTTAGAACCTTGGCTAATCTGCAAATGTTGATTACTTTGCCACCTACTACCTATTCCAAAATTGTGTTACTTGACTCCTAGCCACTTTTAAAGTTTTGACGATAATAAATGCATTTCACGCACAATTAATAGAAGGCACTGTCATAAAAGAATAAAATTCCACGCAATGCACTGTCCTATAAAGAACTATCTAATTTTGTTCAATTTGCGTCAGAAATGTCTACTCCATGAAGAGTCGATCATTCTAGAACATCTTTATCGCCTAAATATCTCTCTATGACCCAATGAAAATATCAAAACAAAATTCAACAAACACTCGAGTTCTGATTATAGGACAAAAAAAGTAAGAAAACAATCCTAGTAATTAGGCCCATGGCACTTCAGATCCAAATTAAATTATCTTCTTAAGCTTATCATATAGCATTGGCTAGAGTGTTGAACTACAACCAAAAGAATCAAGGTTTCAAATTTAAAAAATTCATACGCTACATTGTGATATTGTATTCACACGCTACATTGTAATGTTGTGTCCACATACTATGCTGACATTGTGTTTGTATGCTACACTGTGAATGAAACACCCATATAGCAAATTTGATTTAAATTACATCAATTAGCATATAAAATTCAGCAAAGATTAATATGATGTCGGAACTAACAATGATCATAGGTTCTCACTTAACAGCCAGTGTCAGTTCTGGTCTTCTAGACATAACATATACAATTATCATTTTTAGTCTAGTCTGATCCAATCTTCCATCCAAATGTTTGTGAGTGTTAATAAAAAAAAGGCTTATCTCTGATTTAGTGGGGTGCACCCGGCCCACATAGTGGTGCAACACATGCGTGACACCAAAGGGTCCATATAGCAAGCTCCTGTGGTGGACCCTGCGCCTCAAAAAATTAATTTAATATCATTGTTGGTCAATGACCAATGTATCAGATGTTAAACTGATAAGAACAGGTACTACACCTAATCTTAGCCAAAAGGCCGAGAAAGGTATGCCTTAAATAGTCTCGCATACCTTTACTTATTTTTCTTCTCATCCTAGACACGCATTTTGCCTTTTGATGTGGGAGTGAATAGGATTTACATCACCTGCCCTCAGGTGGGCCCTCATTACTAAGGAGTATAACTATATAACTCCTAAAGACAATGAGATTATGCTGATAGCATAAGCATAAAATGAGAAAAACTTGCATGGTTTTGTACAGCAAGAATAGAAACTACGTTGCCATTCTCCACTTTTTGGCAGCTAAAAGGTCGTTGCTGGCTAATTTCTTTCAACCATAGAGAATAGTAAATTAAGACATTCACTAAGATATCCTCTACTCATATAGGCTATATGGCATACACCTACTCAATGACGTAAAAGTCATAAACGAAGAATCCTCAAGAACCCATCCATTTAATGGGACAACACCAACAATCTTTGAAGGCTTAAAATAAGAAGATTCAAAGTGTACTCTTCATCACCCATTTGCACTCAACAAGGACTCCGATAGGCTCTTGGCTAAAGCACCTATAGGTATCAATGCTTTTCAAAATGAATAATTGGAACGAATGTACAAAGCATATGGTTCTCTTGATTTCTTACCTGAGTTTGTGTATTGTCTACCATCTATTAGGACCACTTCATTTGTCGAGGACAAACAAACAGAATAATTGATAGCCTGAAATCCTAACCATTAGCAGAGGTGAAGAGAGGTTAAGGGCAAAAGTGTTGGCCTGTTGGGTTTTATTCATTTACGTTTTTTTTTCCTAAGATACAATATGCATGCTTCATAAGATCAACAATTTGTCTAACAATACATGAGGAGCCACCGCTCCCACCCGTAAACCAAACCAAATAAATAAATAATATAAAAAAGCAGAAGAAAAAACCAAAGGCAAATCTATCTTACCTTAACTGTTTATTTCGCCTTAGTGCTGATGCCAGTCTTTGGCACTCCACGTTCTGGCACATATCCATTTATTTTATGCTTGAACTTTACTTTAAGACCAAAAATTTTAACAAAAGCACGCAGAATTGTAGAAGATAGCTTTCATTTTGTTTTCAAGGGCCATCGTTCTCTGATCTATTCTTTAGGTAAGACGAAATATTCTTTTCAATGAATGAAACCCATGGAAGGTTAAAAGAGAGGGTTAAATTTAGAAAGTTGAACAGTTAGATAGGCATCAAGAGTGCCGTGGGAACTAATTAGTAAAGTGATGCTAAGGCAAAGCGGTACCTGAGCAAGCAAATGACAAAATACAACTATAATAGCACGTGGTACCCCTATAGATTGGGTTGTGAAATGTGAAGGTGCATGCAGTGTTTAAACATTGCTCATCTAAGAAACTCTAAATGACCATAGACTTATAGCCAATAAATTAGAAATCAATTCATAATCAGGTAGGAAGAAAATTAAAACTCAAACTCAAACTTGCAGTCAAATGAAATATCAAACATACATTGCCAACCTGTGCGACATAGTAGTACCTTTCAGCAAATAGACCTGCAGAAACCAAGCATAAGTGCTAAGGATTCACCTTGATCAGAAGCCTGAGATGAAGGTTGGAGGACCACCAATACGTTTCCCATTGCTTTCTAATTTCTAACAATATTAACATCAAACAATAGCATACTGTGCAACAGGAGGATTCACACACTCATTCTAACACTCAGTCAAAAGCTCTCTAAATTCAAAATGCAAGTGCGTAGTCGTCACTTAAACTCTAGTTCATCTAAGTATGAGATAAAACTCAGATGAAGTCTGCGTAAAACCAGACAACATCTAGATGATGCCTCAGGCCTTGTAGCTTGTAAAATCTTCCTTTATCAATCGTGTCAACTCAATAAACTTTACCTCAAAGCAACGACATGCCAACGACCACATTTTTAAAAAAAAACAGATTAGAAAAAAACAAAACCCCCTCTCCCCAAAACAAACAACAAGATTGGTTTAAAAATGAAAGAAAGACCTTCATATCGTCAAATGAAACACACTTCCCAATCATAATACCATTTTACAGTAGAATAAAGGGTTTAAACTACACCAAGACAAGAAAGTAAACAATAGCATATAGCGCACAAAAATACACACTGACAAGCACACCCAAAAAAAATAACAAAACCAAACAGAGCCCCAACACCCAAAAAAATAAAAAACCCAACAAGCTTGGCTCAAAAATCAAAGAAAGACTTTCATGTCGTCAAATGAAACACACCTCCCAATCACAATACCATTTTATAGTAGAAGCAAAGGTTTAAATTATACCCAGAAAAGAAAGCGAACAACATCGTGATATACATAAAAATATACAATACAAACACAAACCGTACCACTTAAAAGTCAATGAGCCTCGTAAGCCCTACCTCAGTTACATCAATGTCAGCGATTTTTAATGGGTTGCCTTCATCAATTTTAACTGCATTTATTTTAGAGTTCTTTATGGCCTAAATAAATGATATCATTGCCTTGCTCCCTGGTTTTATCCGTTAAAGAAGATACTAAACAATATATCAGCAAGAATGGTACCTTACCCATTAGCTAGCATTGTGTTCGGTTGAAGTTTCTAGACCCACATCATGGTTATAATAATAAGAAAAAAACCCGAATAACTATAAAAGAAAAATGCCAATGACCAAGCAACATATTTACCTAGACAGGGTCAATGGGTGATCAAGAGGGCCCACGCCCTGGGGAGGTGACTTCCATTGCACTTGGGAGGTGTGTCTGCCTAACATCTTCCTAAAGTGGGAGAGCGTACGTTATAATTTGTGGTAGTGAGGGCCTATGTTTGCGCAGCCGCTGATCAATTCCAATTATAATCTTTTTCACATGAGAATAGCTGTAGTGTAACTTCACAATAGATTCTATAAGATATTTGATGAGGCCAAAACTATTGCTAATCATAATGCCTACAGGGCCTGGGAGGTCGGGGGTGTAAAAACTATCGCCACTAACAAGGCTTTGGTTTCATTACCTACTAAGAGGATTCAATAGAAAATATGACAATTGCAGAATAAACCATTTAGAATCTTGGCCAATCTGCAAATGTTGATTCCTTTGCCACCTATTACCTATTCCGAAATTGTGTTATTTGATTCCTAGCCACTTTTAAAGTTTTGATGATAATAAATGCATTTCCCACACAATTAATAGAAGGTACTGTCGGAAAAGAATAAAATTCCACCCAATGCACTGTCCTAGAAAGAACTATCCAATTTTGTTCAATTTGCATCAGAAATGTCTGTTCCATGAAGAGCAGACATTCTAGAACATCTTTATCGTGTAAATATCTCCCTGTGACTCAATGAAAATATCGAATCAAAATTCAACACACACTCGAGTTGTGATTATAGGACAAAAAAAGTAAAAAAACAATCCTAGTAATTAGGCGCATGGCACTCCAGATCCAAATTAAATTATCTTCTTAAGCTTCTCATATGGCATTGGTTGTAGTGCTCAACTACAACCAAAAGAATCAAGGTTTCAAATTTAAGAAATTCATACGCTACATTGTGATATTGTGTTCACACGCTGCATTGTGATGTTGTGTCCACATGCTCTGCTGACATTGTGTTTGCATGCTAAATGTGAATGAAACATCCATATAGCAAAATTTGATTGAAATTACAGCAATTAGCATATAAAATTCAGTAAAGATTATTAGGATGTCGGAACTAACAACGATCATAAGTTCTCACCTAATAGCCAATACTAGTTCTGATCCTCTAGACATAACATATACAATTATCATTTTTAGTCTAGTGTGATCCAAACTTCCATCCAAATGTATGTGAGTCTAAATAAACAAAAGACTTATCTGTGATTTAGCGAGGTACGCCCGGCCCACATAGTGGTGTAACACATAGGCGACGCCTGAAGGTCTTAGTAGCAAGCTCCTGTGGTGGACCCTGCCCCTCAAAACATTAATTTAATATCATTATGGGTCAACGGCCCACGTATTAGATATTAAACTGATAAGAACAAATACTACACCTGATCTTAACCAAAAGGCCGAGAAAGGTATGCCTTAAATAGTCTGGCATACCTTTATTTATTTTACTCCTCATCCCAAACATGCATTTCGCCTTTCGATGTGGAAGTGAATAGAATTTACAACACCTGCCCTCAGGTGGGCCCTCATTACTGGGGTGTATAACTGTATAACTCCTTAACAAAATAAGATTATGCTGATGGCATAAGCACAAAATAGGAAAAACTAGCATGTTTTTGTACAGCAAGAACAAAAACTATAATGCCATTCTCCACTTTTTGGCAGCTAAGAGGTCGCTACTGGGTAATTTCTTTTAACCATAGAGAATAGTAAACTAAGACACTCACTATGGTATCCTCTGCTCATATAGGCTATATGGTATAACTTACTCAATGACATAAAAGTCATAGACCAAGAATCCTCATGAACCCATATACTCAACGAGACAACACCAATAGTCTTTGAAGGTTTAAAATAATAAGATTCAAAGTGTACTCTTCATCACCCACTGGCACTCAACAAGGACACCGATAGGCTCATGGCTAAAGCACCTATAGGTATCGATGCTTTTCAAAATGAATAATTGGAACAAATATACAAAGCCTATGGTTCTCTTGATTGCTTACCTGAGTTTGTGTATTGTCTACCATCTATTAGGACCACTTCATCTATCTAGGACAAGCAAACAAAATAATTGATAGCCTGAAATCCTAACCACTAGCACAGGTAAGGAGAAGTCAAGAGCAGAAGTGTTGGGCTGTCGGGTTTTATTTATTTACAACTTTTTTTTAAAAGATCCAATAGGCATGCTTTGTAAGATCGACAATTTGTCCAACAATACATGAGGAGCAGCTGTTCCCACCTGTAAACCAAACCAAATAAACAAATAATATAAAAAAGTAGAAGAAAAAACGAAAGGCAAATCTATCTTACCTTAATGGCTTGAATAAGTGATATGATTGCTTGCTCCATAGTTTTATCCATTAAAGAAGATACTAAACAATATATCAGCAAGAATGGTACCTTACCCATTAGTTAGCATTGTGTTCAGTTAAAGTTTTCCAGACCCGCATCATAGTTATAACAATAAACAAAAAGCCGGAATAACTATAAAAGAAAAATGCCAATGACCAACCAACATACTTACCTGGATGGGGTCCATGGGTGATCAAGAGGGCCCACAGCCTAGGGAGGTGACTTCCATTACACGTGGGAGTTGTGCGTGCCGAACATCTTCCTCAATTCGGAGAGAGTATGTCATAATTTGTTGTAGTGGGGGCCTGCATTCACGTAGGCCCTGATAAATTCTAATTACAATGTTTTTCACATGAGGACAGCTGTAGTGTAAACTTCACAATAGATTCTACAAGATATTTGATAAGGCCACAACTGTTACTAATCATAATGCCCTGCAGGGCCTGGGAGGCGTGGGGTGTAAAAATAGTTGCCACTAACAAGGCTTTGGTTTCAATACCTATTAAGAAGATTCAATCGAAAGTATGACAATTGCAAAATAAACCATTTGGAATCTTGTCCAATCTGCAAATGTTGATTACTTTGGCAGTTATTACCTATTTCAAAATTGTGTTATTTGTTTCCTAGTCACTTTTAAAGTTTTGATGATGATAAATGCATTTTCCACACAATTTATATAAGGTACCGTCCGAAAAGAATAAAATACCACGCAATGCATTATCTTAGAAAGAACTATCTAATTTTGTTCAATTTGCATCAGAAATGTCTACTTCGTGAGGAGTCGATCATTCTAGAACATCGTTATCGCCTAAATATCTCCATGTGACCCAATGAAAATATCAAAACAAAATTCAACACACAATCGAGTTCGAATTGCAGGACAAAAAAAAAGCAAAAAACTGATCCTAGTAATCAGGCACATGGCACTTCAGATCCAAATTAAATTATCTTCTTTAGCTTCTCATATAGCATTGGCTGCAGTGCTGAACTACAACCCAAAGAATCAAGGTTTCAAATTTAAAAAATTCATACGCTACATTGTAATATTGTGTTCACATGCTACATAATGATTTTGTGTCCAGATGTTATGCTGACATTATGTTTGTATGCTATAATGTGAATGAAACACCCATATAGCAAAATTTGATTGAAATTACTATAATTGGCATATAAAATTCACTAAAAATAATTATGATGTTGGAACTAACAATGATCATAGGTTCTCACCTATTAGCTAGCACCAATTCTGGTCATCTAGACATAATATATATATAATTATCATTTTTAATCTAGTATGATCCAAACTTCTACCTAAATGTATGTGAGTCTTAATAAACAAAAGCCTCATCTATGATTTAGCATGGTGCACCCGGCCCACATAGTGGTGCAACACATGCGCGACGCCTGAGGATCCTAGCAGTAAGCTCCTGTGGTGGACCCTCCCCCACAAAAAATTAATTTAATATCATTATGGGTCAATGACCCATGTCTCAGATATTAAACTGACAAGAACATATACTACACTAGATCTTAGCCAAAAGGCCGAGAAAGGTATGCCTTGAATAGTCTTACGTCCCTTTATTTACTTTTCTCCTCATCCCAGACACGCATTTCGCCTTTCGATGTGGGAGTGAATAGAATTTACGTCACCTACCTTCAAGTGGGCCCTCATTACTGGGGAGTATAACTATATAACTCCTGAAGAAAATAAGATTATACAGATGGCACAAGCACAAAATAGGAAAAACTTGCATGTTTTTGTACAGCAAGAATAGAAACTACATTGTCATTCTTCACTTTTTGGCAGCTAAAAGGTCGCTGCTAGGTAATTTCTTTCAAGCATAGAGAATAGTAGACTAAGACGCTCACTAAGGTATCCTCTACTCATATAGGCCATATGGTATGCACCTACTCGATGACGTAAAAGCCATAGACCAAGAATCCTCATGAGCCATCCACTTAACGAGACAACACCAACAATCTTTGAAGGTTTAAAATAAGAAGATTCAAAGTTTACTCTTCATAACCCTTTTGCACTCGATAAGGACACCGACAGGCTCATGCCTAAAGCACCTATAGGTAATAATGCTTTCAAAATGAATAATTGGAACAAATATACAAAGTATATGGTTATCTTGATTTCTTACTTGAGTTTGTGTATTGTCCACCATCTATTAGGACCACTTCTTCTATCTAGGACAAACAAACAAAATAATTGATAGCCTAAAATCCTAACCATTAGCATAGGTAAAGAGAGCTTAAGAGCATAAGTGTTGGATTGTTGGGTTTTATTTATTTACGTTTTTTTTTTTTTGAAGGTCTAATAGGCATGCGTCATAAGATTGATAATTTGTCCAGCAATACATGAGGAGCAACCATTCCCAGCTTTCCCACCCGTAAACTAAACCAAATAAATAAATAATATAAAAAAATGGAAGAGAAAACCAAAGGCAAATCTATCTTACCTTAACTCTTTGTTTTGCCTTAGTGCTAATGCCAGCCTTTGGCACTCCACGTTCTAGCACAGATCTGTTTATTTTATGCTTGAACTTTAATTTGAAACCAAAAATTTAACTTCAACACGCAGACTTTTAGAAGATGGCTCTCAATTTGTTTTCAAGGACTGTCGTTCTCTAATCTGGTCTTTAGCTAAGACGAAATGTTCTTTTAAATGAATGGAACTCATGAAAGGTTAAAAGAGAGTATTCAATATGGACAATTGAACAGTTTTTTAAGCATCAAGAGGACTGTGGGAACTAATTAGTAAAGTGACACTGAGTGTTGTAATTTTCACAAGCATACAGTTTATCGTTATAGCTCTTACGGGTGTCGTCCTCAGGGATGGATTATGTAATTAAGTCACAGTGGGACACACTATCAGCATGAATTTAAAAGCTAATCAATAAACCAGTAATGTCTCTTGCCATTGCCAAAGCAAACTCGAATAATCCAGAGGAGGGAAACAAAGCTTGATACTCGAACAAAGACTTACTACCAAAGACAAACTTGAATACTGAAACTGTTGTTCAGATTAAATGAAACCCAAGTCAATTGCACTAATTTTCAATGGCTAATAACATATCTGAAACTAGGAAAAAGAAAAAAAACAACAATTAGAAGAAGTAGAAAATTGACATGAAACCTAAAACTATCCCCCCTCTATCTTGTTACTGTACTCCCTTTTTAAAACAAAAAAAAAAAAAAAAAAAAACCATTACTTACTCTTGAGTGCTTCCATTAAATCCTGACTTGCAGTCTTGCCCAAGATTTGTAACCGCCAAATTGATGAGGAGAATAATGATGAAGATTAATTTAGGATTAGACGATGTAATTATGAAGAGGAAGTTGAAAGTGAGAGGTATGGCTATGGAGTGTGGAGGAGTGCTGAGAAAGAAGGGAGCATTTGAACTGGGCGGCCCACTGAGGAAGAAAGGAAAGGAGACAAAGGTCCGTGTGGGCTCCTAGTGAAACGGGCCACACAATCTGGAAATTGAGGGCTGAGTGGAGGGAGGCAGAGGCACAGTGGAAAGTGGACCACCGATGAAACAACTAGAATAGGCCCAACATAAAGGGAGAGAAGGAGAGAAAAAGAGCTAGGGGCGGGCTGCTAGGCGCGGGGTAGAAAACTTGGCCTGGCCTTCTTCCTTGTTATTTTGGTCTTTGCTCTTATTTGATCCAACAATAATTTCTTCCAGCCTTTATATCCAATTTATTCAAATCTTCACAATGTCTACAAAAACAATAAAAAATACATTAAAAATCTAATTAACTAATTTATTATGAGCAAATATTATGCAGTAAAAGGATATAAAATATCATAATTTTAGATTGAACAAATACTTCCACACGTATGTTTCGCTCGTCCTCGAGTAAAACAAAATGAAAAATTCTAGAAAATAAAATAAAATCCTCACTCACTTTCATAGGAATCACGATTGCAGTTAGCATGTGCAACAAACCCTTTAAACCCTAAGTTACCCCCAGTAGACGAGGAAGGTCTCATGAGGGTTCATAAAAGATATACCCACAAAATCTATAAAAGAAAACAACAAACTGAAAATCAAAAATCTTTCTGGGTTTTTCACAAAAATTTATATTTATAACACTGGGAAAATATATGTACACATTCTAATCAACTACATTACTCAAACAACCAAAGCACTGGATCTCATATAAATAGTGTACACATCAAGAAACCCTTAATCCTCACTGATGATGTCTATACAATCTTTCACCCCACTTATAAATTATGTACAAGCGTGACTGATAGTACCTCACTTTAGGGAAATGAGGAATACTCCCACTCAGGTGTTTAAAATATAACAAGGTTCACTCAACTCTCTTCTAATCAAACAAACACCATAAGCTTACTAAGATTCTCAATTCTCCACTACTAAAATCTAACATGCAAAATAATAACCAAGAGGACTTTTCAGGGTTATAATGGGGCTAAGTGTTAAGGGTAAGAGATGGACAAATGATTTGGGAAAATAAGAGCTAACAGCCATGTCTAATGAGCAACCAATACTAACACCAATTACAATGAGCACACACTCTCTCGAAGCACAAAATAAAAACACACCCCAATTATAATTGACCATTGGAAATGAGTATACAAAATAATACTATCCATGTCAAACACTCTTATTCACAACTCCCTTTTTGAATTTTTGAGATTTTTTAACTTTTTTTCATTTTTGTGTTTGGAAACTTTTTTCTTTTTTTTCCATCTTTCTCGCTTTTTTCCCTCTTTTTTCACTCTTTTTCATGAAAGAAAATGAATGATTGGTATGTATAAGACCATCACAACTCAACTTTCAGATGATCACTATGCAACATCCCCATGCATAACCAAAACCAACCACCAAATTCATAAAATACCGAAACGTTACCCCTAAACGATGAAGTGTTACTCCACGAGCCTTGGCTCAGGCATAGGAATTGTGTTTAGGCCATAGGATAAAATGAAGGGTTCACAACAAAAAGGCAAGGCTCAAAAGGGCTAGCAACAGGGTAAGAATTTCAAAGCAGAGTAGCAATTTGGCTTTGTAGTTTACAAAAACAAGGAATGCCTCTATCATTTTATCATAATGCACATGCTAAATATGATTTCAAAGAGAATCAAAGCAGGTTCTAGAAATGTAGTCATGGAAGAGACACAGACTAAATTGCTGAATTAGTCTTTAAGGCTCAAAATCTCACGGGCTCATCTACCAAAGTCAAGCTTGCTTAGAATTAATGTTGGGGGCTAGGATCGTATACAAACATCACACTTAAGGATTGATTTGTATCAATGCACACCACATCTATATACAACCTAACGCTAAGGATACAAGAGAACATAGTCAATCAGAAATAGCACCTAAATTCCCAAAAAATGAAACAAAAATCTTTGTGTATTTTTAAATTTTTCAATTGTTTTCATTTTCTCAAATTTTTTCAAAGTTTCCCCACCCTCACACCTAAATCTCACAATGTCCTCATTGGGAGTGGAAAGAAACATTAAACACAAAATAAAGCCTAAAAAAACAAATAACAACATGACTCAAAAACAAAAAGGACATGACTCAAAAACAAGTGTACAACATATATACACAAGATAGAGAAAAAGGAAAAAAAACCAACAATACAGAAAGAAAAGAAAAGAAAGAGGAGAAAAAGAGAGAAGAAGAGAAGAAATTTCTTAGCAAACGATGTCCGATGCTAAATACACCTAAGCTATCTCAACCAATCAGGACTTGACTCGCGGAGTATCAGGCACTCCACATCTTCTTTACTCGACAACTCCAAAAATTGCTTCAATCTTTGGTCATTCACTTTGAAGGTAGCACTACTCTCAGGGTCCTGGATTTCAACTTCCCCATAGGGAAAAACACGTGAGACAATATAGGGACCCGTCTATCGGGACCTCAGTTTCCCTGGAAATAAATAGAGCTTAGAGTCTATAAAAGTACTTTCATTCCTGGAGTAAATTCTTACCTAAGAATATGTTTATCATGAAATAACTTTGCCCTTTCTTTGTAAGATCGAGTACTCTCATAAGCCTCAGCTCGTATCTCATCAAGCTCACTCAATTGCAGTCGCCTCTCCTCAACGGCCTCAGTCAAGCCATAATTAAGTAGCTTAATGGCCCACCAAGCTCTATGCTCTATCTCCACAGGAAGATGACAAGGCTTACCATAAACAAACCTATATGGTGACATCCCTAGGGGGGTTTTGAAAGCCGTTCTATATGCCCAAAGAGCATCTACAAGCTTGTCGGCCCAGTCTTTTCTATTTCTACTCACTGTCTTCTCTAGAATCTGCTTGATCTGCCAATTGGACACTTCAACCTAGCCACTAATTTGATGATGATAAGGGGTAGCAAGCCTATGGACTACAGAATACCTCTTCAGTAAGGCATCAAAAGATATGTTATTAAAATGGGTGCCCTCATTACTAATGATAGCACTAGGCATACCAAATCTAGCAAAGATGTTCTCCCTAAGGAACTTTACAATAACTTTAGCATTATTGGTCCTAGAAGGGATGGCCTCAACATATTTAGAAATATAGTCCATAGTTAACAAAATATACTCATTCCCAAAAGAAGATGAAAATGGTCCCATAGAATCAATGCCCCACACATCGAAAATCTCCATCACAATGATCAGATTTAGTGGCATCATATCTCTCCTGGTGATTCTGTCCAAGTGCTGGCACCTAGGGCAACTTTTACAGTATTCAAATGCATCCCTAAATAAAGTGGGCCAATATAATCCACATTGAAGAACTTTGGCTACAGTCTTCCTACCACTAAAATGCCCCTCACATGCCTGGTCATGACAAAAAGGAAGGACACTCCTCACCGTATTGTCGGGAATACACTTCCTAAACACTTGGTCAGAGCAGTACTTAAACAAATAAGGATCATCCCAAACATAGAACTTAACAAGGTGGAAGAACTGATGGTTGGTCA